>JAMKQA010016292.1:0-10880 GCA_024699735.1 Posidonia australis
AGCTGATATGTTTACCAAAGGGGTTGTGGAGAGCAAGTTCAAGCATTACTTGGACTTACTCAACGTCTACTGCTGCTGCTGACCCTTATGGGTCTAGAAGGCCTCTCATTCGTTCCAGGTGGAGCTTGAAGAAAGACAAGGTGGAGATTTGTAATGAATGTGTCTTCCATCATATTTGTATTTGCTTTGATATATATTTGTAACTTGATGTACACAAGGGCAAGGGTGGTATTTGGGTCGTGGATATAAATACCCATGGCCGCCCATTCTAGGGCATGTTGAAGAACAACAATCAAGCCCGATTTTGAGAGGAGTTCTTCTTCTCTTTTGCAGCAGCCACCACCATAGTGAAACCCACCTTTAAGAGAGCCATCCGTGGAGTACCCAGCAAGGGGAACCACGTTAAATCCTTTGGTGTTTGCGTGATTGATCTCTTGGCATTTCTTCTCCTTGGTGGCAACTCGTTTCTAGGCATGCGGCTAGACAACTCCTCTTCTACTCGAATTTTCTCCTCATTTCACTTGTTGATTTCGTTTGGATTCATGGGGCTTTTGCTATTGGACGTATAATAGGATAAATGGTTGGTCCGAGGATACAAGGATCCAACGACTTGGATCTCCTTCGGACTTACAGGAGACACGAGGAAAGGGATAAAAGGTTGGTCCTAGGATACAAGGAACCAACGACTCGGATCTCCTCCGGACTTAAAGGAGACACGAGGAAAGGGATAAAAGGTTGGTCCTAGGATACAAGGAACCAACGACTCGGATCTCCTTCGGACATAAAGGAGACACAAGGAAAGGGATAAATGGTTGGTCCTAGGATACAAGGAACCAACGACTCGGATCTCCTCCGGAAAAAAAGGATACACGAGGAAAGGGATAAATGGTTGGTCCTAGGATACAAGGAACAAACGACTCGGATCTCCTACGGACTTAAAGGAGATGTGAGGAAAGGGATAAAAGGTTGGTCCTAGGATACAAGGAACCAACGACTCGGATCTCCTCCGGACTTAAAGGAGACACGAGGAAAAAGATAATTGGTTGGTCCAAGGATACAAGGAACCAATGACTCGGATCTCCTCTGGATTTAAAGGAGACACGAGGAAAGGGATAAATGGTTGGTCCTAGGATACAAGGCACCTACCACTCGGATATCCTCCGGATTAGGGTAGTCGCAAGAAAGGATGGATGGTTGGTCCTAGGGTACAAGGAACCAACAAATCGGATCTCCCCTGGACTTAAAGGAGACATGAGGAAAGCGATAAATGTCTGGTCCTAGGATACAAGGAACTAACGACTTACATCTCCTTCGGACATAAAGGAGACACGAAGAAATGGATAAATGGTTGGTCCTAGGATACGAGGCACCAACGACTCGGGATCTCCTTCAGACTTATAGGAGACACGAGGAAAGGATAGATGGTTGGTCCTAGGATACGAGCAACCAACGACTCAGATCACCTCCGGAATTAAAGGAGACACGTGGAAAGGGATAAATGGTTGGTCCTAGGATACAAGGAACCAACAACTCGGATCTCCACTGGACTTAAAGGAGACACGAGGAATGGGATAAATGGTTGGTCCAAGGATACATGGAGCCAACGACTCGGATCTCCTCCGGTCTTAAAGGAGACACGAGGAAAGGGATAAAAGGTTGGTTATAGGATACAAGGAACCAACGACTTGGATCTCCTCCGGACATAATGGAGACACGAGGAAAGGATAAATGGATGGTTCGAGGATACAAGGAACCAACGACTCGGATCTCCTCCGGACATAATGGAGACACAACGAAAGGGATAAATGGTTGGTACTAGGATACAAGGAACCAATGACTCGGATCTCCTCCGGATTTAATGGAGACGTGAGGAAAGGGATAAAAAGTTGGTCCTAGGATACAAGGAACCAACGACTCGGATCTCCTCCGGACTTAAAGGAGACACGAGGAAAGGGATAAAAGGTTGGTCCTCGGATACATGGAACCAAAGACTCGGATCTCCTCCGGACTTAAAGGAGACACGAGGAAAGGGATAAATGGTTGGTCCTAGGATACAAGGCACTAATGATTCGGATATCCTCGGGATCAGGGGAGTCCCAAGAAAGGATGGATGGTTGGTCCTAAGATACTAGTAACCAATGACTCGGATCTCCTCTGGACTTGAAGGAGACATGAGGAAAGGGATAAATGGTTGGTCCTAGGATAAAAGGAACCAACAACAAGGATCTCCTCAGGACTTAATGGAGAAATGAGGAAAGGGATAAATGGTTGGTCCTAGGATATAAGAGCCAACGACTCGGATCTCCATCGGACATAAAAGAGACACGAGGAAGGGATAGATGGTTGGTCTTAGGATACAAGGAACCAACGACTCGGATCTCCTCCAGACTTGAAGGAGACACGAGGAAAGGGATAAATGGCTGGTCCTAGGATACATGGAGCCAACGACTCGGATCTCCTCTAGACATAAAGGAGACACGAGGAAAGGGATAAATGATTGGTCCTAGGATACAAGGAACCAATGACTTAGTCTCCTACGGATAAGGGGAGTCTCAAGAAAGGATGGATGGTTGGTCCTAGGATACGAGGAACCAACGACTATGATCTCCTCCGGTCTTAAAGGGGATACGAGGAAAGAGATAAATGGTTGGTCCTAAGTTACATGGAACCAAAGACTCGTATCACCTTCGGACTTAGAGGAGACCCGAGGAAAGGACAAATGGTTGGTCCAAGGATTCGAGGAACCAACAACTCGGATATCCTCTAGATAAGGGGAGTATCGAGAAAGGATGGATGGTTGGTCCTAGGATACAAGGAACCAACAACTCGGATCTCCTTCGGACTGAAAGGAGACACGAGGAAAGGGATAAATGGTTGGTTCTAGGATACAAGGAACCAACGACTTGCATCTCCTTAGGACTTAAAGGAGACACGAGGAAAGGGATAAATTGTTGGTCCTAGGATACGAGGAACCAACGACTCGGATCTCCTTCGGACATAAAAAAGACATGAGGAAAGGATAGATGGTTGGTCCTAGGATATAAGGAACCAATGACTCGGATCACCTCCGGACTTAAAGTAGATGCGAGGAAAGAGATAATTGATTGGTCCTAGGATACAAGGAGCCAACGACTCGGATCTCATCCGGACATAAAGGAGACACGAGTAAAGGATAGATGGTTGGTCCGAGGATAGGAGGAACCAATGACTCGGATCTCCTATGGACTTAAAGGAGACACGAGGAAAGGGATAAATTGTTGGTCCTGGGATATATGGAACCGACGACTCGGATCTCCTCCGAACTTAAAGGAAACACGAAGAAAGGATAGATGGTTGGTCCAAGGATACGAGGAACCAACGACTCGGATATCCTCCAGACTTAATGGAGACACGAGGAAAGGGATAAATATTTGGTCCTAGGATACAAGGAACCAACGACTCGGATCTCCTCAAGACTTAAAGGAGACACGAGGAAAGGGATAAATGGTTGGTCCGAGGATACAAGGAAACAACGACTCGGATCTCCTCTAGACTTAAAGGAGACGTCAGGAAAGGGATAAAAGGTTGGTTTTGGGATAACAGGAACCAACGACTCGGATCTCCTCCGGACTAAAAGGAGACACGAAGAAAGAATAGATGGTTAGTCCAAGGATACGAGGAACCAACGACTCGGATCTCCTTCGGACTTAAAGGGGACACGAGGAAAGGGATAAATGGTTGGTCCTAAGATACAAGGAACCAACGACTCGGATCTCCCCCGGACTTAAAGGAGACACGAGGAAAGGGATAAATGGTTGGTCCTAGGAAACACGGAACTAACGACTCAGATCTCCTCCGGACTTAAAGGAGACGTGAGGAAAGGGGTAAAAGGTTGGTCCTCAGATACAACGAACCAACGACTCGAATCTCCTCCGGACATAAAGGAGACACATGGAAAGGGATAAAAGGTTGGTCCTAGGTTACAGGGAACCAACGACTCGGATGTCCTCTAGAATTAAAGGAGACACGAGGAAAGGGATAAATGTTAGGTCCTAGGATACAAGGCGCTAACCACTTTGATATTCTCCAGATCAGGGTAGTCGCAAGAATGGATGGATGGTTGGTCCTAGGATACATGGAACCAACGACTCGGATCTCCACCGTACTTAAAGGAGACATGAGGAAAGGGATAATTGGTTGGTCCTAGGATAAAAGGAACCAACGACATTCATCGTTTCAGGACTTAAAGGAGACACGAAGAAAGGGATAAATGGTTGGTCCTAGGATACGAGGCACCAATGATTCGGATCTCCTTCGGACTAAAAGGAGACACGAGGAAACGATAGATGGTTGGTCCTAGGATACGAGGAACCAACAACTCGGATCTCCTCCGGAATTAAGGGAGAGACGAAGAAAGGGATAAATGGTTGGTCGTCGGATACGAGGAACCAACGACTCGGATCTCCTCCGCACTTAAAGGAGACACGAGGAAAGGGATAACGGGTTGGTCCTAGGATACATGGAACCAACGACTCTGATCTCCTCCAGACTTAAAGGCGACACGAGGAAAGCGATAAAAGGTTGGTCCTAGGATACAAGGAACCAACGACTCAAATCTCCTCCGGACTTAATGGAGACACGAGGAAAGGGATAAATGGTTGGTCCGAGGATACAAGGAACCAACTACTCGGATCTCCACTGGACATAAAGGAGACACAAGGAGAGGGAAAAATGGTTGGTACTTGGATACAAGGAATCGACGATTTGGATTTGCTATGGACTTAGAGGAGACGTGAGGAAAGGGATGAAAGCTTGGTCCTAGGATACAAGGAACCAACGACTTGGATCTCCTCCAGACTTAAAGGAGACACGAGGAAAGGGATAAAAGTTTGGTCCTTGGATACATGGAAACAACGACTCGGATCTCCACCGGACTTAAAGGAGACACGAGGAAAGGGATAAATGGTTGGTCCTAGGATACAAGGCACCAACGACTCAGATATCCTCTGGATCAGGGGTGTCCCAAGAAAGGATGGATGGTTGGTTCTAGGATACTAGGAACCAACGACTAGGATCTCCACAGGACTTAAAGGAGAAACGAGGAAAGGGATAAATGGTTGGTCCTCGGATACAAGGCGCCAACTTGTCGGATCTCCTTCGGACATAAAGGAGACACGAGGAATTGATAGATGGTTGATCCTAGAATACACGGAACCAACGACTCGGATCTCCTCTAGACTTAAAGGAGACACGAAGAAAGGGATAAATGGCTGTTCCGAGGATACCAGAAACCAACGACTCGGATCTCCTCTGGATTTAATGGAGACACGAGGAAAAGGACAAATAGTTTGTCCTAGGATACAAGGAACCAACGACTCGGATATCCTCCGGACTTAACGGAGACACGTGGAATGGATAGATGGTTGGTCCATGGATACGAGGAACCATAGACTCGGATCTCCTCCAGACTTAAGGGAGACACGAGGAAAGGGATTAACGGTTGGTCCTAGGATACGAGGAACCAACACCTCGGATCTCCTTCATACTTAAAGGAGACACGAGGAAAGGGATAAATGGTTGGTCGGAGGAAACGAGGAACCAACGACTCGGATCTCCTCTGGACATAAAGGAGACACAAGGAAAGGGATAAATGGTAGGTACTATGGTACAAGGAACCGACGACTCGGATCTCCTCCAGACATAAAGGAGACGTGAGGAAAGGGATAAAAGTTTGGTCCTAGGATACAAGGAACCAACGACTCGGATCTCTTCCGGACTTAAAGGAGACACGAGGAAAGGGATAAAAGGTTGGTCCTCGGATACTTGGAACCAACGACTCAAATCTCCACCGGACTTAAAGGAGACGCGAGGAAAGGGATAAATGGTTGGTCCTAGGATACAAGGCACCAACGACTCAGATATCCTCCGGATCATGGGTGTCCCAAGAAAAGATGGATGGTTGGTCCTAGGATACATGGAACCAACGACTTGGATCTCCTCCAGACTTAAAGGGGACATGAGGGAAGGGATAAATGGTTGGTCCTAGGATACGAGGAACTAACGATTAGGATCTCCTCAGGACTTAAAGGAGAAATGAGGAAAGGGATAAATGGTAGGTCCAAGGATACAAGGCGCCAACGACTTGGATCTCATTCGGACATAAAGGAGACACGATGAAGGGATAGATGGTTGGTGCTAGGATACAAGGAACCAACGACTCGGAAATCCTCCGGATCAGGGGAGTCTCGAGAAAGGATGGATGGTTGGTCCGAGGATACAAGGAACCAAAGACTCGGATCTCCTCCGGACTTGAAGGAGACACGAGGAAAGGGATAAATGGTTGGTGCTAGGATACAAAGAACCAACAACTTGCATCTCATCCGGACTTAAAGGAGACACGATGAAAGGGATATATGGTTGGTCCTAGGATACGGGGAACCAACGACTCGGATCTCCTTCGGACTTGAAGGAGACACGAGGAAATGATAGATGGTTGGTCCTAGGATATAAGGAACCAACGACTCGGATATCCTCCGGACTTAATGTTGACGTGAGGAAAGGGATAAATGATTGGTCCTAAGATACAAGGAGCCAATGACTCGGATCTCCTCCGGACATAAAGGTGACACGAGGAAAGGGATAAATGGTTGGTCCATGGATACAAGGAACCAACGACTTGCATCTCCTCCAGACTTAAAGGAGACACGAGGAAAGAGATAAATGGTTGGTCCTAGGATACGAGGAACCAACGGCTTGGATCTCCTTCGGACTTAAAGGAGACACGAGGAAACGATAGATGGTTGGTCCAAGGATACAGGGAACCAACGACTCGGATCTCCTCTAGACTTAATGTAGAAACGAGGAAAGGGATAAATGATTGGTCCTAGGATACAAGGAGCCAACGACTCGGATCTCCTTCGGACTTATTGGAGACACGAGGAAAGGATAGATGGTTGGTCCTAGGATACGAGGAACCAACGACTCGGATCTCCTCTGGAATCAAAGGAGACACGAGGAAAGGGATAAATGGTTGGTCCAAGGATACGAGGAACCAACGACTCAGATCTCTTTTAGACATAAAGGAGACACAAGGAAATGGATAAATGGTTGGTCCTAGGATACAAGGAACCAACGACTTGGATCTAAAGGAGACATAAGGAATGGACAAATGGTTGGTCATAGGATACAAGGAAGCAACGACTCGGATCTCCTCCAGATCACGAGAGTCTCAAGAAAGGATTGATGGTAGGTCATAGGATACAAGGAACCAACAACGACTCGGATCTCCTCCGGACGTAAAGGAGACACGAGGAAAGGGACAAATGGTTGGTCCTTGGATAAAAGGAACCAACGACTTGGATCTCCTTCAGACTTAAAGGTGACACGAGGAAAGGTATAAATGGTTGGTCCTAAGATATGAGGCACCAACGGCTCGGATCTCCTTTGGAATTAAAGGAGACACGAGGAAAGGATAGATGGTTGGTCCAAGGATATAAGGAACCTACGACTCGGATCTCCTCCGGAATTAAAGGAGACGTGAGGAAAGGGATAAAAGGTAGGTCCTAGGATATACGGAACCAACGACTCGAATCTCCTCGGGACTTAAAGGAGACACGAGGAAAGGGATAAAAGGTTGGTCCTAGGATACAAGGAACCAACGACTTGGATCTCCTCCGGACATAAAGGAGACACGAGGAAAGCGATAATTGGTTGGTCCTAGGATACAAGGAACCAACGACTTGGATCTCCTCTGGACATAAAGGAGACACGACGAATGGGATAAATGGTTGGTCTAAGGATACAAGGAACCAACGACTCGGATCTCCTCCGGACTTAAAGGAGACATGAGGAAAGGGATAAAAGGTTGGTCCTTGGATACACGGAACCAACGACTCGGATCTCCTCCAGACTTAATAGAGACACGAGGAAAGGTATAAAACGTTGGTCCTAGGATACATGGAACTAATGACTCGGATCTCCTCCGGTCATAAAGGAGACACGAGGAAAGGGATAAATGGTTGGTTCTAGGATACAACGCACCATTGACTCAGATATCCTCCGGATCAGGGGAATCCTAAGAAAGAATGGAATGTTGGTCCTAGAATACATGGAACCAATGACTCAGATTTCATCCGAACTTAAAGGAGACATGAGGAAAGGGATAAATGGTTGGTCCTAGGATACATGGAACCAACGACTCGGATCTCCTCCAGACCTAAAGGAGAAACGAGGAAAGGGATAAATGGTTGTTCCTAGGATACAAGGCACCAACGACTCAGATATCCTTCGGACTTAAAGGAGACACGAGGAAGGGAAAGATGGTCGGTCCTAGGATACAAGGAACCAACGACTCGGATCTCCTCCAGACATAAAGGAGACGAGGAATGGATAAATGGTTGGTCCTAGGTTACAAGGAACCAACGACTCGGATCTCCTCCGGACTTAATGGAAACACGTGGAAAGGACAAATGGTTGGTCCTAGGATCTAAGGAACCAACGACTCGGATCTCCTCCCTATAAGGGGGGTCTCGAGAAAGGATGGATGGTTGTTTGTAGGATACAAGGAACCAACGACTTGGATCTCCTCCAGACTTAAAGGAGACACGAGGAAAGGGATAAATGGTTGGTCCTTGGATACAAGGAACCAACGACTTGGATCTCCACCGGACTTAAAGGTGACACGAGGAAAGGGATAAATGGTTTTTCCTAGGATATGAGGCACCAACGGCTCGGATCTCCATTGGACTTAAAGGTGACACGAGGAAAGGATAGATGGTTGGTCCTTGGATACAAGGAACCAACGACTCGCATCTCCTCTGGACGTAAGGTAGACGTGAGGAAAGGGATTAATGATTGGTCCTAGGATACAAGGAGCCAACGACTCGGATCTCCTCCGGACTTAAAGGAGACACGAGGAAAGGATAGATGGTTGCTCCTAGGATACGAGGAACCAACGACTCGTATCTCCTCCGGACTTAAAGGAGACACGAGGAAAGAGATAAGTGGTTGGTCCTAGGATACATGGAACCAACCACTTGGATCTCCTCTGGTCTTAAAGGAGACACGAGGAAAGGGATATATGGTTGGTCCTAGGATACAAGGAACCAACGACTCGAATCTCCTCGGGACTTAAAAGAGATACGAGGAAAGGGTTAAAAGGTTGGTCCTAGGATACAAGGAACCAACGACTCGGATCTCCTACTGCTACTGCGGTGTGACTACAGGACACAGCCTACTGCTTTGGCAGAGGTCAAGGTTCTGAAAGCACCACCCGTTCACTGTCTGGCTTCGGCTGGGATTTAGAACGGTGCCCAAATATTTCTAGCCTTGAGTCAGAGACCTATTTACCCCTAACTGTGGACCCAGAGTAGACAACTTGGTAGGACACCCCTAGTTGGTGAGAGAGAGCATGCTAGAAGCATTCATCTGCATAGCTTACCACCATAATCATTGCATCATTGCTAATTAGTTTGCTTTTGTGCATAGGGTTTTGATCTGTGTGGTTCCTTAGCCCGAGCTCCAGATCTTTCCTTTCCCTGACTCTGTTTGCGACCCTACTGTCAATTGCATTTCTCGAGTTATTCGTCACTTTCGACGATAGCTCATCCTAGGACTCGTTCTATTCATCCTAGCCGCAATCCAATCCTCACTCGCTCGCGTTCCGCGATGGCCCAGTATGTCGGTGAGTCCCTTTCCCCTGCCGTCCAGGAGGACGTTCCTGCCTCCGGACACTCCTCCTTTGTGTCAGTTCCTGTTATTTCTTCCACCTCCGCCTTCGCCTTAGCTTCTGAAGGACCTCCACCTCCTCACTTTTGTGTTCCCGTGGCACCACCGCCATCGGGATCACTAGCCTGGACTTCTCCTACTGTCGGGGCCACAGCAGTCGAGCCTGTCTCCCCCCAGGGCTATGTGTTTACTTGCCCTCCTCCTACTGTAGTTGTTTTTGTAGTAGCCACCCCTCAGTTTGGACAACTGGGGTCCTAGCCTTTTGGTTCAGCATCCGTTTTGCCTCCGTCCTTTGGAACCACCAGTGACAATCCCGCGACCGCACAGCTGCAACAGATGTCGACCCTCACCCAGTAGCTGCAGGGATTAGCATTGGCGTTCCAGCCCTTCTCCACCTTGTCCTTCCCTGCTCCCGAGTTGCCTACGCAACCGGCTTTAGGATCACAGTTTGCACCTGCTACACTCCCAGCACAGCCGTCGCCATCCCTTGTCTCTCCGGTAGCAGGGATGTCGTCATTACCCTCTGCTTCACCAGCACAACACCCACCACAGCATGCATCCCTCCAATCTGGTGGCTTATCCTTTAGGCTGGTAGGAGTACAATCAGTCGCAAGTATTGTACCGGATTCCTTCTCGGTCCAACAGCCCTTGCTCCCACACTCTGCACCACTTATTGCACCACCTCCTGCCTTTCCTTCGCCCTTTTATCAGGCCTCATCCTTTATCCCACACCACACTACACCTTTGCACGAGTACACTGGCCATCCAATTGTAGCACCAGACGGCAGAATGGTGGATCCGGAGGAGCCCTTAGGGGCGACCCATACAGTGTACGTGCCACCTGCCTCTACTGCACAGTCCACAGTTGCAGTAGCTCCAGACGCTCTCCTCGCGAGAGTGAATGACCTGGAGCGCACTCTCTGACAAGTGCAAGGTGGAGACTGCCAATCCTACCAGTTCCGGGACCTTTGTTATTTCCCAGAGGCGACTCTCCCCCTGAATTTCCACATCCCAGAATTCGAAAAATATAATGGTAGGGGCTGCCCCATTGCCCACCTTAAAGCTTATTGCGGAGATCTCGCTCAGCTCCAGGCTGACAAAAGGTTGTTAATCCGCCTGTTCCAGAAAAGTCTCACGGGGCCCGCGTTGAAGTGGTTCACTTCCCTCAACATGGC
>JAMKQA010016299.1:0-10907 GCA_024699735.1 Posidonia australis
GTGTGGGAATTGGAGTTTCTAGCCGCGCATCGAGATCCTAGAGGTGAGCCTTAGTTACAGTCCTTTTGTTCTGTAATTTGTGTAATTAGGCTTGTGATACTGTGTTTTGGTAACGTGCCCGGGTTCGGGGCGTTACAGTAACACCCTCATAGTCTACTACCTAAACTCGTTCCAGCACAGCAACTATTGCTCCCATACACTACACCTCACATTGCACTGCATATTGCTTCTCCCTCTCCCCTGCATTATTTACAAACCCCAGCATTCATGACACAGAACCCTACACCCCAAGATAGGTATGCCAACTATCATGTTACAACACCAGGTGACGTGATGGTGTATCCAAGAGGGCACTTAGGTGTGAACCATACGACATATGTGAGAACTGTCCCAGCTGCACTGGCTTTGACAACAACGACCCCCAACACTCTCTTATCCTAAATGAATGATTTGGAAAGAGCACTTCAACAAGTGCAAAGCGGAGACCGTCAGACTTACTAGTTCCAGGATCTCTGTTTTTCCAGAGGCGACACTCCCACCCAACTTCTAAGTCTTGGACTTTGAAAAGTACAATGGTAAACGCTAGTCCATTTCTCACTTGAAGGCATACTGTGAAGACCTTGCTCAGCTTCAGGCTGATGAGAGGCTTTTGATATACTTGTTCCAGAAGAGTTTTACTAGTCCAGCATTAAAGTGGTTCACCTCACTTGATATGGCCATGATAAAGACCTGGAATGACCTCAGTCAAGCTTTGTTGGGACAGTACTCTATAAATTTAGATCTGGTCCCTATGTGTGAGGACCTAGCTACCACCAAATAGAAACCCCATGAGCCGTTTAGAGAGTATGTCAAGTGCTGGCACGTTCTCTCTTCACAAGTCTAGGATAGGCCCTCTAACGAGGAGTCTATCGAGATGGTCATTCGTGGAGCACAGCTAGCCACCGAGCTCTGCTTAGCATCCAGTCTATCACCACATTTGCATACTTAATCCGAGTTGGTGCTTGTGTGGAGAGTTCGCTACGTAACGACAACTTTCCTGCGCTCACCGTATTTGCCAAGTAGGCCACCTCCACCAGCCATAATGTTGGCACCAGCAGTAGTAGCAACAACGCCACCAACAACAACTTCACCAAGAGGAGGGATCCCTCTAGGACCGTCGTTGCCTACATCGAATACCCTTCTGCTCCTACTAATGTAGTCATCCCGCCAACTCAGCATCAAGTAGTCTACACACTGTGGTTGGGGAAATGGGGGGTGTTGATGTAGAGTTGTCACAATGTTCACTCACTTCAATAACTAATTGTAATTGCCACTTGTCCTTCGCTTGTGATGCCAACTAACAAGACGCCTATGGGGGATGCGGTGGTGGTGATGGATGTGGGTTCTCGATTCACTAGATTGACAATAGGATGTTGTCCAACAATGTCCTCATGCTTATGTAGTGTCTTCCTTTCCTTCAAAATAGATAGAAAACAAAACAAAGGAGAAAATCTAGATTAGTTAAGTGCAGTAACCAATATCTAAAACAATGACAAATAACATGAATAAACAAATCTAATACTAACTGAGGGGTTGTCCCCGTATGCATATGTCATGGGCTATATTAATGAATGCAAAGGATTATATGAATAAAATTGAGTAATTGGAAGAAATACTCCCTTCACCATCGTGTGTTTTGGAGTGAATGAGGAAGTGGAGGCCTGACGGAGCTTAGAAGTGCGCTTTGGCTTGGATAAGATGATCTCTAGTGGATCGAAGATACTCCCATGGGGGATTTGGACAGCATGGGGCTAAGGATCAAGGATCTCTCTTCTCTATCAGAGTTTCAAACTTGGCTCCTACGGTTTTGATAGTGCCTCTCCTTCAAACTCTTTGACCTGGGGGTTTATTTATAGAGTTTGGAGATTCCATATCTCATCAATGATGATCAGTGGCCAAGATTAAAATCGTAAATATAGCAAAAAATCTCGTTTTAGATTTCGTCGCCTTTTGAATAGGCGACAGGATTATTACGTTGCTGCTTGCATTGGCAATGAGGCTGCAAATCCTTAGTTCAGCACACGCGGTGAATCAACAACCATCTAGCATGAAATTTGCCACGTTAGCCAATCGTCGGTCCATAAGGTGCCTAGAAACTAAAAAGGAATTATTTCGAAAATCAAGATCCCAAAATATCCTCATGCAAATCTACTAATAGATAACGATCATATCAATGATTTAAAATCATATTCGTAATAGAAAGATTTGAAATAAATTCCAAATTTAATTTTAAACTTAAAAGTTAAGTAAATCAAATTTGAAAATTCAAATCTCTAATAATTACAAGAATATCTATTAGAATAAATGGTAAATCAGATTTAACATAGATTGGCAATTATATAGATATTTTGGATATTATATTTATTTTTAGCATTATCTTGAATTAAATATAAGTTATAACATTAAAATGTGATAACTTATCATATAAATCTCATTTTGCTAAATATAATGATAAGTAATTTTAATTATCAGGTCATACGAATTTCAATAATTTTCCAGAGTTATTTGGCATGTATATAGATTTATATGATATGCATAGATATTTAAATGTTGGAAAAATACAAGAATCACAATAATTATGGGAGAATTCATGATAATATTTATAAATGTCCCATATGTCATATTAAGGCCTGGGATGACAAATTGGCTGGAGAGGGGATCCCAGGATGTCCATCGCCCGTATACTTGATGCCATGATATCTAGTCGCCTATTCAGACAATGACGAGGCATTTCGCCTGCTCAATATGCAACATCCTGATCTTTTTATGTTTTATCCCTATCTTATATCTTAATCCACAGAGATCTCTTAAAAGCCTAGGAATACTTCAAAAATTCCATGAAATCACAAAAACATCTTTCTTTAAGATCAAAGTACTCAAATCTGCCACTAATTTGAGTAAGGCAGAAGTGTCAGCCTTGCCACAGTTGAGAACTTGCATCGAAAATGATCAAGGGGTTCAAACCTGCAACTAGCTCGAGCAGGTTAGCTTTGTCATAGCTAACAACCTTGAAATAAGTAAAATCAAGAATGTTTTTAAAGAATTCATGAAAAAATAGGAAAATAGGTTATAGATCCTTAGCTATGTGATATAGGACACCTCAAAGGTTCCTATCTTAGATGGACTCTGAGAAATGCAAAAATGGGATATCTACACACACCTACACCTAGGACACCCTGCACTTCCCACATCACCACCACTGCCGATTACACCAGCAAGGCAAGGATTGTATCAAGGACAAGAAAGACCTCGTTGCCCAAAGCGAGAGAATACTCCTTTGGTCGAGCCCCTAAGCATCATCCTCCCCAAGGTACAATCACACCCAAGGTTTCCAGAGGTTTATCCACCGTCGAATCTCCTTCTAAGGTGGTACAATGTGAGCATATTCTACAATTACCATAGACTCGTGAGACATTCTTCATATAACTACTTCACTCTACAGAACAACATCCAAGACTTAATTAACCTAAAGGTTATTGTGATCAACACACAAGAAATAGAGTTTGTACCTGCACCAACATCAGCACTAGCACCTCCACGAGCATGAGTATAGCCTAACATCGTCAGCTAGCCCCTACCCGAACATGCCAATTCAGGTGCACCAAGGACCTTAGAGATCCACTCCTCTTTTCTACTCAACGTTAGACCCCTATAATCTTATTCATGATCTGTTTGCTCCTTTTCATCATGACTTGTATCATTATTTTCTCAAAGGCTCGAGAATTACAATCAACATGATCAAGCTTACTACCAAGTCGGAGCACATGACAACACGTCTCACCATGAAATCTTCCCCCACCACTCCAATCTGTCTGTTAGCTAAACGCACACTAGAGCATACCCAATCAGTGTCTTTGTTAGTAACACCCATAGCAAGTATACCTACAACCCAGTTGGAATTGGCTGCCCATGCACCCATGTTGGTTAAATTGACCTGAGATACCCACCACGTGCCTTATGACAATGCCATAGAAATTTGTGCGAAGGTCACGTGATCAGGACCGATATACATGGCTCCAATTCCATAACCTAAGCCCAATTGACCAATACCCATCCCACCATAGCCAAAAAGTCACTTTCCTAAGCCTAGCACCAAGGAGGCCCCATCCAAATCCAGCACAACAATCACCAGCAAGCCAATAGTTGATATCACCACTCAACTAAAAAAGGTCAAAGTCGATATTTCAATTTGAACCTGATTCATACCTTGACTGATCATAGGGAGGCCTTCCTATGAGTTTTTCAAGCTGCCTATGTATCCCCCATTATAGAGCCAACAGCCCTGAAGACTATGGTGGGAATGATACCAACACCCTGGATCATCTCCTTCTCCACACAAGAGTTGCCTCTGGTGGGGACCAACCACAACCAGTCGCTATTCATAATTGTGCAATATGAGAATTTTCGGATTCCCCTCACTTTGGTGGATAATGGCTTGGGCTTAAATGTCTGCCCCTTGCACATAGCGAGTAAAGTTGATTTCAAAGCCAAAGATATCACACCAGCAATGAAGGGTACAACATCTTTCGATAATACACACCATGATGTGCTAAGTGTCATGGTCATCCCCCTTATCATTGGTACGACTAAGTTCAAAGTAGAATTCTATGTCGTAGACCTCGAGCCTTCCTTCAAACTTCTACTTGGACATCCTTAGCTGCACAAGCATCAAGTGATCCCTCTCACCCTCCATTGCATGATCAAGTTCAGCTGAGATGATAGCATTGTTACCGTCATGGTCGAAAATTTCAAGAAAGAGAGGGTCAATGTTGTGTCATCAGTTTCCTTGCAGACTATTCGGTTTGACCCCAAACCCTCAAATGTTCTATATTGCATTAACCAATTTAAGCTTGTGATCATGCCCACCCAAGGATCCGGCGTAGAGTCACACCGGAGGGAGGAGGCCAAGGATGGCGAAGGCACAAGATAGGATAAAAACGAAAAGAAAAGGAGTCATCACCTAGTCTTTTAAGGGGAAGATGAGGAAAACCACAAACAAACCACAAAAAATTGAATGCATGAGATGCAAATATGAAGGCCGGATGTCTACTAACCACAGGATGGGTAAGGATTCCTATTACACACGGAGAAGGTGTTAGGCACCCCCGTATGCCGGAGAAACTCGATCTTTCTAGTCCAATTCGCTTGCTAAAAGCTGAATGAATGTTTGCTAAGCCTAGATTGTGCTCTAATCATGCTATAGGAATTCCAAGTTAAGACTAGATGGATATGCAAGATGGTATGCAAAAATTATGAAGAAATCCACATGAAATAATGAATTCACAAAACATGACACGACAAAGAAAATCACATGAAATAACGAGGTTTTTGGCAAGAATGCTTCGAAAAATCATACAGATCTCAAGAGAATAAAAAATGCAATCAACTCAACTCATTAGAATTGTAGAAAATGTCATGGAAATCCGAACAAAAATATTGCAAAGAAATCCGCGCAAAATAGGTAAACTATGACATGTGAAGAAATTCACATAAAATGATGGTGTTTTTGGAAATATTGTTATATAAAATCACATTGATATCAAAATGATCAAGAGTGGGGTCAACCCGAGTCATCGGAATTAGGGAAAAGGTCGTGAAAATCAAAAAGGAGAAATAATCCGCAAGTGGGCCAATGTGGGTCTTTCGGTCAGTTAGTCTATGCCCTCAGGACTTGAAATCCAAATCAAATCGAAAAATCTAAAATATAGGAGTAAAGGAAATCAAATCGAATGTTGGGTGAAGGATTCTGAAAACGGCTAGAGAAAAATCTACGGAAAAACACATGAGATGCAAACTTACTTAAAAAGGATGGACTGAAACGTAAATGTGATAAAAACTATGAAAAATGCATGAATGTGTACCTAAATCAGTAGAAGGTGCTGAGGAATGACTTAGATAAAGATTATGCATGACTGAGTGCAAAAACTAACATGCATGTGCCTGAATTGGTGGTATAGGGGCAATTTGGTCATTTCAAAGGCTAGATGTGATAAATGCGTGTATGTAGACGATGCATGGTCTAATATATGACAAGATGTATGCAAAATGTCATGAAAATGTTATTTTCAAGAAAACATGCAAAGGACAAGGTCTTAAAAACAATAAAGTGATGTAAAAAAGGTAAAAGACAAGTGCAAGGACCAAAATGCAAAATTCACAAAAAGGGTGAAAACCTAGTTCAAAATGTATTCAATGACTTCTATTCTAATGTGTAGAAGATGGATCAAATGAAAATGTGGCAATGAGATGTATGAGAATTGCACCTTGGTAATTTCCTGAAAACTCAGGATCTAATGTGCAAAATTCATACATAAGTGCATTTGTAACTAAAAGATGAAACTAAAGACCAATTTACAATGTAAACATGATTTTTAAATGAAATCTATGATTAGGTGCAAAATGTGAAATGCAATAAGTGAAAAATATCAAAAATATATGAGAAAACAATTAAAACCCTAAATGATGGATTTAAAAATAGTTTAAGGGTCTGGATGCAAATTTCCTATGCTCAGGGATTGTATGTTGTGAATCCAGGGACCTACATGCAAAATTACAGGACTTAAATGTGATAAAAACTAGACTTTTATGGGGATCAATGTAATTATGAAGTTTCTTAGGGTCAGGATGCAAATATCACAGGGAAAATTCATTTTAAAAACTCTAGGTGCATGATGCAAATGTTCAGGACCTAGTTGCTAAGAAAATATGATCTCAGGGGCTACAATGTGTGAAAACATGTATGAATGCAAATAAGATAAAAAAATTAAAATAGGTAGGGATCTATATGCAATTCATATAGAAACAAAAACGAAGAAATAAATGTTATTTAAACTATAGGGGCTTAAAAATAAAAATACAAGACCTAAATGTAAGCATTTAAGGACCTAAGAATAAAAAAATTAAAACTAAGGAGCCTGGGCCAAATAAGCCCCTTTCGAAGATCACCCGTGGATCGCTAGCGTCTCTGCTTTGGCGTGTGCTCTGGCGATGATCCAGCGGCGATCCAACGGTGGAAGAAGGTGGGCAACGGTCTAAGAGGTTAGAGTGAGGCATGGCGAGTGTCTCCAGCACGTTGGAAGGGGCTAGGGATGCCTAAGGATCTCCCCCCACCTTGCGCTTTGACGAGGAGCTGTTGACGTCGGAGAAGACGACGGCGGAGTGGCTGACGACATTCCAGAGACGGCGAGGCTGAGGCACATGTAGGAGGAGCATCGAAGCGTCAAGCAGAGGCTCCTGGTGGTGACGATGAGGTTCGGGGAGGTCTGAGGTGTTCCTCCCACCTTTGGCACTAGCGGCAGGCACGGTGGAGGCAAGCATGATGCTCCGGGGTCTGTGATGGCGGCGAGGCAGTGGGGGAAGCTCCATGGCGAGGAGGTGAGTCTTCCGGATGTGGTGGTTTGGAGCTGGCGTGATCAGGGCACCCCTGGATACTCCACAGCGGAGGGGGGGGTCGACGGTCGACGAAGTGATGACAATATCCTTAGGCACGAGAGGCTAGAGGGATCCCCTTCCAGATGAAGGGAACCTACAGCAAGAGGAGGAAGGGGGAGGCGAGGCCTCAGGGACTTCTTCCGATCTGGGAGGCTAACGGCCTCGCCGGTGGTGGTGAACCCACCACCGGAGAAGGAGGAGACGCCATATAGGGCCTGCTCACTCTGGCGAATCACGATTCAAGGGGGAAGGGGGCGATCTACTGGCTTAAAGAGGCATGGTTCGAAGCTAAAAGGGGAGGAATTACCTAGGGTGACGTTGTCTCTCCCGGCAGGGTTGCTCGACGTCAGCGCTCATGGATTGCTCTAGTGGTGGTTCATGGGGGGTCTGAGCGGCAAAAGGATTCAAGGAGATCATTGGATGTGGGGTCACTAGGGGCTCTCTGGTTGTTTCAGGGCTGGGGTTCTTCGAGGCTAAAGCGTGCTTGGAGAGAAGGAGGCCTGGTCTGTCGACGGCAGACCTTTTAAACTCTAGTGCAGCCTCTTAGAGTCGTCGATCCTCCCTCTCAGCCATTGAGGGCCGCCCGATGTTCGCGTGAGTTGGAGGAGAGCAGTTGGAGATCACGAGAGATGAGGAACATGCGCCAGAGATGTCGGCGTGATTATCGGAGATCCCATCGGAAATAAAGGGGTCGTCGGAATTATTTTTACAGTTTCCTAAGTTTTTGATTGAAGGCTTAAATGGGTTGCATTGGGCTGAAATTGGGCCTCATAGTGGGCATTGTTTTAGGGTTTTTTCTTGTTTTTGTTTTGGGATTTAGGTTTTTATTAGGGTTTTATGATTTAATTAAATTCTTAATTTTGTGATTTATGGTTTAATTAATTGGGAATTACAGTTTTTTCAGGATTTTAATTACAATGGGGTTTTTTAGTATTTAATTATTTTAGAGTTTTAGGGTTTTGGATTTTAATTAGGATTTTGAATTTAATTCGGTTTTTTGTGTTTTAATTAAGCTTTTAGTTTAATTTGGTTTTTTTGTGTCTTAATTAGGGTTTCGAGTTAAATTTGGGGGTTTTGCATTTCAATTTGGGTTTTGGGTTTAATTAATTTGGGTTTTTGTAAATTTAAGTAGATTAAAGTTGTGTTTGAGTTTTAATTTAAATTTAATTAGTTTTTTCTTGACTTAATTAGGGATTTAGTTTAAATTTTGGTTTAACTGGTTTTATTAGGGTTTTAACTCAAATTTTGACTTCATTGATTTTGCTTGATTTTTGTTTGGATTAGGGTTTCTTTTTTAATTAGATTTATTTTTTTAATGGATTTTATTAAGTTTTTCTTGATTAGGGTTTTTATTTGGATTTTAAATGGTTTAAATGGATTTTGACTTTAATTAGGGTTTTCATTTGATTAATTAAGGTTTTTAAATGAGTTAAATGGGTTTTGACTTTAATTAGGGTTTTCATTTGATTAATTGTATTTTAAGTGGATTTAGGTGGATTTTATTTAATTTTCACTTTAATTGGGGTTTTTGTTTGATTAATTTGGATTTTAAGTATTTTAAATGAATTTTGTTTGGTTTTAATTCTTAGTTATTGTTTTTTTGCTTTGATTAGGTTAGAGTGGACTGGTGTGGGCCTGAATGGGCTTGTGGGTTTCGGGTTTTGGTGGAGTTAGGATTTAGGTTTGGTGGTCGCAACCAAAGCATCTTTCCAGAGGAGCCTGTTGCCAAGTGACTTCAAAATCGGGGTGTCTACAGATGCCCCTCCCCGAGCGAGGTCGAGGGAATCGAGATCGATGCTCAAGGTTGACAAGACACCCCACCCGTGTACGAGGGAGAGTGGTATTTGCTGTGGGACCGTGAACCAATTATTTCGTGGATGCATCGAAAGTTGTGACTCGTGGCCCATGCATGATGCTGATGCAAAGGATGACCCTGATGTCGGGTGATGCATGTAGACAATGCTGGTGACGAGTGGGTAGCCCATTAGCTCATGGAGGGGAGTGCGAGGGATTTCTCGACTCATGCCAAGGGATTCCTGGACAAGACCGTCGAGCTTGTTGCACGATAAGGTGAACTTAGCGAATGACGGACCTCTCGGCATAGGGGGATGCATGGCAAGATATCGGATTTGTCGATCGAGGATAGATTGATGACAAATGTCAACCAGATAGTTTGGGGGTATCAGCCCGCTCTTAACAATGTGACGGTTGACAACCAAATAGTTTGGG
The DNA here is from genome assembly GCA_024699735.1 of Posidonia australis. Lineage (NCBI taxonomy): Eukaryota > Viridiplantae > Streptophyta > Magnoliopsida > Alismatales > Posidoniaceae > Posidonia > Posidonia australis. The sequence continues at coordinate 9,700 of JAMKQA010016299.1, forward strand.
GTATCAGCCTGCTCTTGATAGTGTGACGGTTGTCAACCAGATAGTTTGGGGTATCAGCCTGCTCTTGACAGTGTGACGGTTGTCAACCGGATAGTTTGGGGTATCAGCCCACTCCAGATAATGTGATGGCTGTCAATTAGATAGTTTCGAGTATTAGCTCGCTCCAGACAATGTGACGGTTGTCAACAAGATAGCTAGGGGTATCAGCCCACTCTTGATAATATGGCGGTTGTTAACCGGATAGTTTGGGGTATCAGTCCGCTCCTAACAGTGTGACGGTTGTCAACCGGATAGTTGGGGTTATCAACTCACTCCTGACAATGTGACGGTTGTCAACTAGATATTTTGGGGTATCAGCCTGCTGAGGAAAACAGTGCAAGTAGCACTAAGATTCGTCCATTTGGAGCGAACCGAGGATGGGATCATCTAGAACTCGATCGGTCTAAAAAAAGGATATAAATGGCATTTGTTCGACTTGAGCAATTCCCAACAAAACAGATTGAGCTCCGCCCCACCTGGTACCGAAACCTATGACGCCTTCGTTTGTTTAGGCCTAGGCAATAAAATGATATTCCCAACTATTAGCTAGGTAGACCCCAACGTCAAGTCGGTACGCAGAAAAGGGGCAGCAGTTTGAAGCAATTGAGCACACATTATTGCAATGGCAACTCCCTATCAATCACAATCATCCAAATAAGCTAGCAAATGTGTCCCAATGAATTTTCCATAGCAGTCAAATATAATGATGTGATTACACTTATTTTCAGCATGCAGTGAACAAGTAACATAACACAAATGTCAAGAGTCTGTGTCATCCCTGGACCTCTTAGAGCCTCTAGCTTTTGGAAATAGTGTAGGCCTCGGAACTGCTCCACAGATTTGCCAGGTTTCTTCCGCTTCGGCTTCGTAGCCAGCTGAACAATCCTTCCCTTCTGTGACCAAAAGGTCGCTCGATCGGATGGAGCCAATAAGCAAGTGTGATAGTTATCTAGTCATAGCACAGTGTGACCATGCCAGTGGAACCCCTACGCGCGGTTCACCAAACCTTACTCTGGTGTGTGGAAACACACTGGGAGGTCTGATACAGTCACGGCGAAAATGGTGAATCCAGAGGAAGAGACAAGACTCAGAAACACCAAAGGGAAGACAAAAAGGATAAGGAAAGGAGTCGCCACCTAGTCTTTTAATGGAAAGATGAGGAAAACCAA
>JAMKQA010016300.1:0-10404 GCA_024699735.1 Posidonia australis
GACAGGTTTGTTCTACTAGGTGATAACCAAAGTGCTATCCATCTAAGTAAGAATTTGTCTTTTCACTCCAGATCAAAGCATATCAAGGTGCGATATGATTGGATTCGAGATGTTCTGAATGCTAAGGAACTCGAATTCAACAAGGTACATACAGATGATAATGGTACTGATATGTTCACCAAAATGGTATCAAGAGACAAGCTGAGCATTTGTGCTCAGATTGCAGGCCTTGTGGACTAATCCATGTAAGAGGAGGAGGGGGAGATTGTTGGGCCGTATCCTCCACCTCCATGGCGAGATTGGAAGGCATATATATATGCCACGACGAGAGAGGAAAAAACGGTGAGGACAGTAGCCGAGTTTTCCCTTTTCCCTGGAAGAGTCTGCTACTGCTGGTGCGTGGAAGAGGAGCAGTCGGCGTCTGCTGCTGCTGCTACTGCTGCTGTGTCGAGGTCATCTGCGTGGAAGAGGAGCAGCCGGGGTCGTCCGCTCGTGGTGCCGTCAGTCCGCGTGGAGGAGGAGATCGGCCATCAGTTCTGGTGCCAACAGTCCGCGTGGAGGAGGAGATCGGCCGTCTGCTTGTGGTGGTGCAGTCTGTCGAGGAGATCAGCCAACCGCGTGGTGCTCGGCGTTCGAGAGGTGGAGACGCACATTTCTGTGGTGCTTTAGTCCAGTGTTTGTCGACATCCTCAGTTATTCCCTCCTTTCTATTTTATCATTACTGTTGAAGCTTATTGTGGCTTGTGCTAACCTCAAGTTTGTGAACTTGAGAAGAACAGTTGTATTCCCTTGACAGCAGAGTGTCGGTTGCCTGGACCGAGAGGGTCTTGTGGTTTTTCTCTTTCCTCACATCGAGGGAGGTTTCCACGTAAAAATTTCTTGTGTTTGCTGTTTTTCTTGTTTACTTCGCCTTAGTGTTTGTTAGGCCCTCGTTTCCCAACACGGCTGTCAGGCTGAAGTGTAGGTGTAGGTCGCGTGAAGATAGGAGAAGTCATGAGCAGTGGAAGAAAAAGAAAGAGAGATGGGAGAAAGTAGAGCTTGTGAGTGGAGGAAGAGATAGACACACAAACCAAGGAAGACTGTGCTCTACTAACCAAACCCACGTGGATCTCACGTGCACACACAAGAGCACAGAGAGTTAGAAAACGACACCAATTAGAAAATCAAAATATTTGATTATCTATTAATAAATTATTTACTTAATTATTACAATTATTTATGATTTTACGTTAATTTTGGATAATCGGATTGGATGATACAATTTCTTTATTAATGCATTAGATTTTGCACCTCTACATGTCAATTATCAATGTTTCGTTGAATTCATTACACTACTGTTAGGATATACTTACCTTTGAAAAGTTTATTGGTTTTCTATCTATTAAATCATTTGACTTTTTTATATTTGAATTCCTCTATTGTTTTTTACACATTTCCAAACAATGATTTAACTACTTTTCTTTGTAATATTCCAACGACACTTGTGTACTGGTTTTTTTGTCACAATTTTGTCAATTTCTACAAGAACTACCTATGTTTTTGAGATTTCTACCATTTTTTCAAAAAACTATAGGTGTTTTGTTACTTTTCAAAAAATCTTTGGTTATCATATTTGATTGTTATTATGATTAATCTTTATCAACCCTATTTTGGCCACATTTGATGTCATTCTAACAAAATTGTAAAGGATAATTGGTTTTCAATTTGATAAAAAAGTTTGACTTTTTCTTAAGATAGAGTTTTATTAAACATTTATGTGTGATTAATAATAGATAAATTTTTTCTTTAGTACATCATATTTTTGTACCTCTATATGCCTATTATTGACAATTCATTGAATTTGATACACTTTTGTTAGCTTATACTCTGTTTCTATAAGCTTATTGGTTTTCTCTCTATAAAAATGTTTGAATTTTTTTATTTTTGAGTTCTCTTATTGGTTTTTTGACATTTCCAAACATTGAATTGTAACAGTTCCTATGTAATATTCCAACTTCACTAATCTACTTGATTTTTACAATTTTTTTTGGATTTCTTAGATTTTATCGAAATATTCTGTAGGTACTTGTACACGTTTTCAGTTACTTTTCAAAAAATCTTTTGTTTTCATATATGCCTTTTATTTTCTTACATTATAACCTTTAATCTCTATCAACCCTATGTTGGTAACATGCAATGTCATTCTAATAAAATTATAGTGGATAAACGATTTTTTATTTGATAAAAAAGTTCGACTTCTTAAGATATAGTTTTATTAAACATTTATGTGTGATTTATAATAGATGAATTTTTTTGTTAGTACATTATATTTCACACCTCTATATGCCTTTTAGCGATATTTCCTTGAATTTAGTACACTTGGGTTAACTTATACTTAATTTCAAAAAGCTTATTGGTTTTCTATTTGTTAAAAACTTTGAATTTTTTATTTTTAAATTCTATTATTGGTTTTTGACATTTCTAAACATTGATTTATCTACTTTTCTTCCTAATGTTCCAACAACACATCTATACTTTATTTATACACAATTTTGTCAATTTCTATGAAAATTAAAGTTTTTTCATATTTCTTCTATTTTATCAAAAAACTATAGGTATTGGTATACAGTTTTTTGTTACTTTTCAAAAAACTCTTTGGTTTTCATTTTCGATTGTTATTTTGATACATTATGACCTATAATCTCTATGAACCCTATTTTGGTAACATTCGATGTCATTCTAATAAAATTTAGTAGATAAATGGTTTTCGATTTGATAAAAAAGTTTGACTTTTTATTAAGATAGAGTTTTATTGAGCAATTATGTGTTATTTATAATTGAAGAATTTCTTCATTAATGCATCGTATTTCGCACCATTATATGCTTATTTTCTATATTTCCTTGAATTCAGTATACTGTTGTTAGTTTATATAAACTCAATTTTGAAACACTCAATCATTTTCTATTTTAAAAAAGATTGACTTTTTCATTTTTGAGTTAGTATATTGGGATTTTGACATTTCCAAACGATGATTTATCTACTTTTCTTCATAATATTCCAACCACAATTGTCTACTTGATTTTTACACAATTTCGTCGATTTCTACCAAAGTTTCATAATTTTTTGAGGTTTCTTTCCATTTTATCAAAGAACTATAGGTGTAAATACATGGTTTTTTGTTACATTTCAAGAACTATTTTATTTTATATTTGATTGTTAGATTAATATGTTATAACCTATAATCTCAATCAACCCTATTTTGGTGACATTTGACGCCATTCAAATAAAATTCTAGAGGATAAATAGTTTTCCTTTTGATAAAGAATTTTGACTTTTTCTTAAAATATAATTTTTTAAACAATTATGTGTAATTTATAATAAATAGATTTTTTTTCATTAGTGCATCATATTTTTCACCTCTATATGCCTATTATCGAAATGTTTTTGAATTCAGTACACTATAATCAACTTATGCTCACTTTTGAAAAGCATGTCGTTTTTCTATCCGTTAAATGTTCGACATTTTTTATTTTTGAATTCTCCTATTGTTTTTTATATGTTTCCAAACATTGATTTAACTACTTTTCTTTGTAAGATTTCAACTACACTTGTCTACTTTATTTTTACATAATTTTGTCAATTTCTACAAAAATTTCATAGGTTTTTGAGATTTCTTTTATTTTATCGAAAAACTATACGTTAGAACACAATTTTTTGTTAGTTTTCAAAAAACTCTTTGATTTTCATATTTGATTGTTGTTTTGATACATTACAACTGATGCTAACATTCGGTGTCATTCCAATAAAATACAAGAGGATAAACAGTTTTTGATTTGATAAAAAGTTTGACTTATGCATTTTTATTAACCATTTATGGGTGATTTATAATAGATGAATTTTTTCATTAGTGCATCATATTTTGCACCTCTATATGTTTATTAGCAATATTTCCTTGAATTCGGTACACTATTGTGAGCTTATACTCAATTTCAAAAAGCATATTAGTTTTCTATTTGTTAAAAAGGTTGACTTTTTTCTTTCTGTGTTTTTTTTTGGTTTTTTGAATTTCAAGTGGTGATTTATCTGCCTTCTTTATAATATTCTAACTACAGTTGTCTACTTGATTTTTATACAATTTTGTCAAATTCTACGAAAATTTCATATTTCTTTGACATTTCTTTCGTTTTATTAGAAAACTATAGGTGTTAGTACAATATTTTTTGCTACTTCTTAAAAAAATATTTGGTTTTCATATTTGATTGTTATTTTGATATGTTATAACCAATAATCTCTATCAACCAAATTTTGGTAAAATTCTAATTAAATTCTTGAGGATAAACGATTTTCGATGTGATAAAGAATTTTGACATTTTCTTAAAATAGGGTTTATTAAACATTATGTGTAATTTGTAATAGATGAATTTCCTCATTAATGCATCGTATTTTGCACCTTTATATGCCTATTATTGGTATTTCCTTGAATTCAATGCACTATTGTAGGCTTATACCACTACAACAAAAGTATTTTTTATTGATGGCTTTACCGATGGATTTTTCTTTGATAAGTTAGGAAAATCTGTTGGTAACTAAATTTATCAACGGATTTTCTATCATAAACTATCCATAGGTATAGGAGGCGTCAGTAACCTAATTTAGCAACGAATTTATTGAAACCATCAATAAATAATTTATCCATTGGTAATAATTTCAATTTTTTTAAAAATAAATTTTACACGCCTGATAGAATTTCTATTGGTAAATTATTTATTTATCGATGGAATCTTCGTCATTATAGTTTATTGACGGAAATAAATAATTTACCAATGAAATTTCCATCGTTAAATTATTTATTTATCGACGAAAATTCCATTATTAAATTGTATTTATCGATGGAAATTCCATCGAGAAATATGTAAAATTTTTTTTAATTTTTTTTTCTTGTATCCATTCTGTTGTTTATGAAAGCCTTTTTAGATTGTAACAACATAAATAATTAAAATGAATGCTATGTAAGTACACAAACACATCATAATTAGAATTCATCCAAAAGTTAAAATGGTTTCATACATTAAGTTAGAATTTCAAGTACACATGTATATAGGATCAAGTAGACATCATCAAAGTGTCAAGTACACATACACAAGTATACAAACACAAAATATTCACTTGTCTATAAACTAAAATGTCTTAAAACAACTATTTGATGCGTAACACAATATCAACTCCCTCATGGAGTAGATGAAGTATTACTCCCAACCTACAAGAAACACAAAAGATCTTGGAAGTCATTTCTTTGATTCTATCATATTTCACAAGTGCAATGCTTAATAATAAAATTCATTTATTTATCATAAAAACAAGTTATAATTTAAGATCATGCAAAAAATATTTACTGCCCTTCATTCCGTAAATTAAGAATTGAATAATAAATTAAAGAAGCAATTCAAAATCTACTTATACTTATTAAATTCCAAGCCACATTAGAAGTTAATGAACCCTATCTACCACAAATTGATATCAATGCTTTGTTAGTCATCTACAGTATTAGATAGAAAGCTAATTGAGGTCATCAATGATCAAGGAAGACCGGATTGTAAGAAACAGAAAGTGAAAGCTAAATTAGCATCAACCTTCTTTTCTGTATAGCAATAAGTTGAGCAGTTGCATCTGCATAACCACCTATGTAATTTATAGCTGTATTCACCTTGTCAAGTGTGAGTCTACACCTCATATGATTGAAATCAGTAGCAAAACAATATTAAGTAGGTTGGCAATGTGCCAAATAAAATGGAAGATGATTCCTACATTGAGTGCCCTCTAACATGGAGAAGATAGAAGTAAATGTTTTTCCTAAAGACTGATTCTCATATGATATGATCCCCCTTCAGGCTTAATTTATGAAATTAGATTGAATTATATTGACAATTACACAAGAAATAATTGGGTGCGCTAGGTACGACCCCCATTTCAAAGATAGATTGACGTACATGTTATCCATAATTGTTCCTAATTTATCAAATACTTAAAAGTTGGAAGATGGCATGCAAATACACGAACTTTAAACTATACAATATAGATTTATATTCTAGAAAAGATATATCAAACATCATCCTAAGCTACATGTCAAGAGACAATAATAGTGTATAACAAAAAGATAGAAAAATCCCATAAGAAATTCTATAAATAGAATATCAAAGACTCAAATGGAACAAAGAATAGAAAGACATTTAAGAGATCTATGATATAGATACATGCAACCATCAATACTAAAATGGAGGAAATACTATAAAGTTTGGATCTTTGTACAAAAATTTGGAGCGAAATTAACCAAATGTTGGTCTTCAAGAAGATATAGAGAGGGTAGGGGTGTAAACGGGTCTGGTTGAGTAGGATTTAGGGTCTACTCTAACCCTAATCTATCCTTTCTTAATGAGTAATGGGTTAAGTAAATACTCGTTTTGAAAATTTTTGACTGCTAAAATATCCATTAACGATTAGGATAACGGGTAACAGGTAGGGTTGGCGGGTGAAACGAGTGAGTTTTTCTTTTGCTATTAAATTTAGATTTATATCATTTCATGGGCTCTTCATGGACTGAATTGAACCCAAGATAATCATTTTATTGAATTCTAATAACATTATAAGAATAGATAATATAGCAATCAAAGATAATACTAAATAATTACATATGTAAAATGATGTGGAAAGTCATCTTTATGAGGAGAATCATGGTTTGAAAAATAAAATAAAAGAAACAAATGTTCATGATAACATTTCAGAGGATGTCAAAATTGCTCAAGAATTTCAATCAAGTCATGATAAGTTAGTGAGTAGCATCCAAGATCCAATTCTTGAAGTTTCAGGTAGGAAGCACATCATGGACTCTAGCAAAGATAGCATAAAACCTGTTACATCATATCCTCACTATTCTAAGGAAGTTGGTCAAGAGCATGAATCTCATGGATGACCAGAATCAATGCAGAAAGAGAAGGCTTTGTCAACACAAGGAGTAGAAGTTCACCATCTTAAACTGGAAGAGGGGACTGTCCAGCAACTAGAAGAAGAGGTTCATAATAATGTATTTGATGATAGGATACAAAGTCAGGCTTCACATGCCTATATTAAGCATTCACATTCTAACACAATTGATCATTTGCAACCCTACAAAAGCACTCTTTCACAACATTCTCTAGCCACATTTATTATTGTCGCCCATCAAGAGCCTAAAAGCACTGCTTTGCAATAGCAACGTACAAAAGGCGCTTTTGTATCTTGTTCTTTAGAGTTAGTTGCCACTGAAACTTTTCCAAGTCAGTCCTCTACTGCTAAGCTGTCTTCTGAAAAGATCTCTGGAAGTTAGCCCTATGTAGTTTGAAGGGGTCGAGGTGTGAGAGGTGGAGAAGTTGGAGTTCGAAGAGGTGGAGGGGTGAGGGAGGCGGAGGGTGGAGGTGGAGGGATGAGATAGGTTCGAGGTGGAGGGTAGATTTAGGGTTGAGTAGCTTTATGTTAAAGAGTTAGATTTTTTGTAATTTTACTAATCTATTCTCAAGTTAACGAGTTACCCATAGCATGCTATTCAAACCTTGATCCATTAAATTGACGGGTTAGCAGATGATGGGTTAACAGGTTAATGAATATGAAAAATCTCTATCCTAATCCATTTTTAATTGGTTAGATCGAGTTGAGTTAACAGGTGATATCCGACCCACTTATAGTCCTAAGAGTGGGAGTTTTGGATTGTTGAATGTTGTGCTTGTGTTGTTGTATGGATAGGTTTCTCCTTTCTTCCTTCTTTATATAGAATAAGAAAACAACAAGAAATTATGAGAAGGAAATAGGAAATTACTTGAGAAAACAAACATTGATCTCCTTCTCTTCTCCAAACGGTAGTGAACAAGATATTACATGAGAAAACAAACAACTACTTTTTGAGTGTTACCTCCAAACAAACAACTACTTATGATTCAAAATGTTCATCATCTTTAGATTTACAAATCATGGTTCTAAGAAAAAAAATTGCACATCAGAATCAAATAAAAAAATAGAACAAAAGCAAAAAAAATTCCTCATCCATTTTTTAATTAGCTGGTGATCAATATCTCAATTATGATAACCATCAAGAACAATGTATAACACCTCAAATGGCACAATAAGCCAACTATTCTCTAGTAAACAAAAAAATACACCTCTCAAAGCTAACTATTTAGTTTAAGCAACAATAGAAAAACATCCAATATCCACCACCTCCCATCCCTTCAAATTGTTTCTTGCCACATCGCCACATTTTGATAGCTCTAATAGCCAAAAATTGCATCTTTTGAAGTAATTAGTTTACATTTGTTGAGCTCACTCCTCAAGATTCCATCTTTCTCCTTTTCTCTTCCTCCACGAGACCAATTACACTCTTACCACCAAAGTTGGGAAGAAGCTTACCTTTGTACCCACCATCATGCATCTATTGGTTAAACAAATGGTTTCAACTTTCAAGTGAGACTCCCAAATATCAGGAAATAGCTCCAAAATACAAAAACAGAGATGATGGGAGAAGAAAACTTCAAAATACCTTGTCGCACTGATCTTTCCAAGCAACGTCGACTCCAATGCCGTCACAAGATGGTGAAGGGGGGGAGATGAAGGAGGGTGAGCGAGTGTTGCTTCCAATCGATGATGGAGCTCACACAAGTCAATACTGCCTCTAATCAACTTTAACCAATGTTGACTCCAGCAACTCCAACCATCGAAGGGGAAGATGGTGGAGGAAGTGGAATTGATGAATGTTGTCAAGCACAAAAGGAGGAGTCCATGAACGGGAAGATGGGGGAGGACAAGGAGGAACCAATGAATTATGTAAAGGGAGGAAGAGGAGTCCTGAAGGAGAGGAAGAAATTTGGAGGAAGATTAGAGGACCTAAGGGCATCGTCGTTGTTGTCGTCGAAGAAGATCGAAGGATGAGGAAAACCTGAGGAGATGCAGTGGTGGGGTAGATCTTATCGTCGTTGTCGAGGATTAGAGGAGGAGGATGAAGGAGGATTGTCAGCGGAATGAAAGGAGGAATGGAGGAAAAGAGGAAGGAGGACTGTAGGCAGAATGAAAGGAAGGGAAGGAGAGAAAAATCCACTAATTTTTTTAGGTGTGAGGATAAGTAGACTTCCTTACCGACGGAAATACCATCGTTAATAGTATAAGTTGGTTTATTTAATGATGGAATGAAATCAGTCGACAAAATTCTATTAGTAATTTGCAGTATTATTGTAGTGTACTCATTTTCGTAAAGCTTATTACTTTTCTATCGGGTAAAATATTTGACTTTTTTTTTTAATTTTTGAGTTCTTCTATTGGTTTTTAGACATTTCCAAATAATGATTTGTTTGATACTTTTTGTAATATTTCAACCACACTTGTCTAATTGATTTTTACACAATTTTATTGATTTCTACGAAAATTACAGTATTTTTTGGGATTTCTTCCATTTTATCGAATAACTACTGTGTTAGCACATGATTTGTTGTCACTTTTCAAAAAATCTTTGGTTTCATATTTGATTGCTATTTTGATACATTATAACCTATAATCTCTATCAACCCTATTTTGGTAACAATGATGTCATTCTAATTAAATTCTTGAGGTAAATGGTTTCGATTTGATAAAAGAGTTTGGAGATAGAGTTTTATTAAACAATTATGTCTGATTAATAATAGATGATTTTTTTCATTAGTGCATCATATTTTTGCACCTCTACATGCTTATTATCAATCATTCGTTGAATTTGATACACTTCCCTTAGCTTACACTTAGTTTTTAATAGTTCTTTGGTTTTCTATCAGTAAAAAAATTGAATTTTTTATTTTTAAGTTCCCATATTAGTTTTTTGATATTTCGAAACAACGATTTATCTACTTGTCTTTGTAATATTCCAATCTCACTTGTCTAGTTGATTTTTACATAATTTTGTCAATTACTACGAAATTTACAATTTTTTTGAGATTTCTTCTATTTCATCAAAAAACTATAGCTACTGGCACACTATTTTTTGTTGCTTTTTAAAAAAATCTTTCATTTTCATATTTGATAGTCATTTTTATACATTATAATCTATAAACTCTTTCAATCCTGTTTTAGTAACATTCGATGTCACTTTAATTAAATTCAAAGGATAAACGGTTTTCGATCTAATAAAAAAGTTTGACTTTTTCTTAAGATAGAGTTTTATTAAACATTTATGTGTGTTTTATAATAGATGAATTTTTCGTTAGCGCATTATATTTCGCACCTTTACATGTCTGTTAGCGTTATTTCATTGAATTCGGTACACTACCGTTAGCTTATGCTCAACTACGAAAAGCTTTTTTTGCTTTCTACGTGTTAAAAAGTTTGATTTTTTTTAAAATTATTTTTGAGTTCTTCTATTGATTTTTTGACATTTC
>JAMKQA010016302.1:0-10483 GCA_024699735.1 Posidonia australis
GCTATGGAGCTCTATTTATAGGGATCTAGGGATGAGTTATACAAGAGAAACAAAGGGTCTTGCAAATGAAAAGCCTCGAATATTCGTTGGCACATTCGTTTGCAAGGGTAACAGCCCAGAAGATGGAAGGTCAACAGCCAGAGCTGGGCACCTGCTTGGTGAGCCACCTTGGTGCGCCAGCCCTGCTCACAAATGTCAGATTGGGGCTCTGGCTAATGGGTTTGGCACTCGGTTCAAGGGCTGATCACATCCAAAGCAACATATGGATACTCATCTCTGGGTCACGTCAAAATCGAGGTGTCTACACCATCCGTCGGGATAGGACCCCATCCAATCCGTCCAGATTGGATCTCACAAGTGAGGGAGAATGCCTTAATCCCATCCATCTGGATAGGACCCGATCCAATCCGTCCGGATTGGATCTCACAGGCGAGAGGGAATGCCTTAATCCCATCCATCTGGTTAGGATCTGATCCAATCCATCCGGAATGGATCTCATAGGCGGGAGAGAATGCCTTAATCCCATCCTTCCGGATAGGACCCAATCCCATCCGCCCGGATTGGAACTCACAGGCGAGAGAGAATGCCTTAATACCATCCGTCCGGATTGGACCTCACAGGCGAGAGGGAATGCCTTAATCCCATCCATCTGGATAGGACCCGATCCAATCCATCCAGATTGGATCTCACAGGCGGGAGAGAATGCCTTAATCCCATCCGTCTGGATTAGATCTCACAGGTGGGAGAGAATGCCTTAATCCCATCCGTCCGGATAGGATCCGATCGAATCCGTCTGGATTGGATCTCACAGGCAAGAGGGAATGCCTTAATCCCATCCGTCTGAATAGGATCCGATCCAATCTGGCCGGATTGGATCTCACAGGCGAGAGAGAATGCCTTAATCCCATCCATCTGGATAGGACCCGATCCAATCCAGCCGGATTGGATCTCACAGGCGGGAGAGAATGCCTTAATCCCATCCTTCCGTATAGGACCCGATCCCATCCGCCCGGATTGGAACTCACAGGCGGGAGAGAATGCCTTAATACCATCCGTCCGGATTGGATCTCACAGGCGAGAGGGAATGCCTTAATCCCATCCATCTGGATAGGACCCGATCCAATCCATCCGGATTGGATCTCACAAGCGGAAGAGAATGCCTTAATCCCATCCGTCTGGATAGGACCCGATCCAATCCGTCCGGACTGGATCTCATAGGCGGGAGAGAATGCCTTAATCCCATCCTTCCGGATAGGACCCGATCCCATCCGCCTGGATTGGAACTCACAGGCGGGAGAGAATGCCTTAATACCATCCGTCCGGATTGGATCTCACAGGCGAGAGGGAAAGCCTTAATCCCATCCATCTGGATAGGACCCGATCCAATCCATCCGGATTGGATCTCACAGGCGGAAGAGAATGCCTTAATCCCATCCGTCTGGATAGGATCCGATCCAATCCGTCCGGATACGATCTGATCCAATCCGTCCTGATTGGATCTCACAGGCGAGAGGGACTGCCTTAATCCCATCCGTCTAGATTGGTCCCGATCCAATCCGTCCGGATTGGATATCACAGGCGAGAGGGAATGCCTTAATCCCATCTCTCTCGATTGGACCCGATCCAATCCGTCCGGATTGGACCCGATCGAATCCGTCTGGATTGGATCTCATAGGCGGGAGAGAATGCCTTAATCCCATCCGTTCGGATAGGATCCGACCCAATCCGTCCGGATTGGATCTCATAGGCGGGAGGGAATGCCTTAATCCCATCCGTCTGGATAGGACCCGATCCAATCCGTTCGGATTGGATCTCACAGGCGGGAGAGAATGCCTTAGTCCCATCCGTCCGGATAGGATCCGATCCAATCCATCCGGATTGGATCTCACAGGCGAGAGGGAATGCCTTAATCCCATCCGTCTGGATTGGACCCGATCCAATCCGTCCGGATTGGATCTCACAGGCGGGAGAGAATGCCTTAATCCCATCCCTCCGGATAGGATCTGATCCAATCCGTCCGGATTGGATCTCACAGGCAGGAGGGAATGCCTTAATCCCATCCGTCTGGATAGGACCTGATCCAATCCATCCGGATTGGATCTCACAGGCGGGAGAGAATGCCTTCATCCCATCCGTCCGGATAGGATCCGATCCAATCCGTCTGAATTGGATCTCACAAGCGGGAGAGTATGCCATAATTCCATCCGTCCGGATAGGACCCGATCCAATCCGTCCGGATTGGATCTCACAGGCGAGAGGGAATGCCTTAATCCCATCCGTCTGGATAGGACCCGATCCAATCCGTCTGGATAGGACCCGATCCAATTCGTCCGGATTGGATCTCACAGGCGGGAGAGAATGCCTTAATCCCATCCGTCCGGATAGGATCCGATCCATTCCGTCCGGATTGGATCTCACAGGCGAGAGGGAATGCCTTAATCCCATCCGTCTGGATAGGACCCGATCCAATCTGTCCGGATTGGATCTCACAGGTAGGAGAGAATGCCTAAATCCCATCCGTCTGGATTGGATGTTACGGTGAGAGGGAATGCCTCAATCCCATCCGTCTGGATAGGACCCGATCCTATTCGTCCGAATTGGATGTCACAGGTGAGAGGGAATGCCTTAATCCCATCCGTCCAGATTGGATCTCACAGGCAGGAGAGAATGCCTTAATCCCATCCGTCTGGATAGGACCCGATGCAATCCGTCCGGATTGGATCCCACAGGCGGGAGAGAATGCCTTAATTCCATCCGTCCGGATAGGACCCGATCCCATCCGTCCAGATAGGACCCGATCCCATCCGTCCGGATTGGATCTCACAGGCGGGAGAGAATGCCTTAATCCCATCCGTCCGGATAGGATCCGATCCAATCCGTCCAGATTGGATCTCACAGGTGAGAGAGAATGCCTTAATCCCATCCGTGTGGATAGGATTCGATCCAATCCGTCCGGATTGGATCTCACAAGTGAGAGAGAATGCCTTAATCCCATCCGTCCGGATAGGATCCGATCCGATCCGTCCAAATTGGATCTCACTGGCGAGAGAGAATGCCTTGGTCTGGTCATGGAAGTTGTAAAGAGTCCTTCCGTCCATAACGCTGCAAAAAATGAGATACTCGACTATTATCTGGGTTGCCCCAGTGCCAAGTCGACAGGCAGAGGAGAGCAGAGTAAGCACTAGTCTTGCACATGTTGTCATGGTGGCGGCCTTGGCTCTACATCAACCATGATCAAACAATCTGACTGGCTAGAATTGTTCCATTGCATTCCTTGAAACGAGCGTTTACATATGCTGCAAATTGTGAAAAACATTGATTTGACAGGATCATCAAGAGTCTTCTTCATCTCTGGGTCTCGTGGAGCCTGAGGATTTAGTGAAGAGCATTCGGCTCAGGGTGGCACTATAGACTGGCTAGGTCTCTTCGATTTCAGCTTCATAGCTTGCTGTGCAACCTCTGCCTTCTATAGCTGGGAGGTCTTTTGAGCATACAAAATGACTAAGCAGGCGAGACAGCTCCCTTGTAATGGTGTACGAGCTCAGAGGGTACTCCTTGAATCGCACCGGCATATGTCCCTAGGCCAGGGAATCCTACTGGTACCCAAACTGCCGCATCACACAGATTGGGTGATACTCCACTCCACCAATCAATCCTGGCAGGATGATAAGCCGCATGTCTATCTCATCAAAGAATACTTCAAAGTTGCATGTAGACGACGGCATAATGCGCCATGTGATCTTCTACTCCGTTAAGCACTGCAGTCGCTCATACTCCTTCTAGACGGAGATGAGCGTGCGCGCATGTCCACTTTGGTGGTAAGATTCAAAGGTTGACCGTTGCGGACGCAAAACTGATATGCCCAGATGTGCTGTCATCCATACTTGCACAAAAGCTCCGCAGCCATAGAAATGTCGACAACGTCGCAGCGAGCGATCCAACGCTCGATAGGTTTCTGCTAAGATGACTGGAGCCAGATCCATCCGATAGGTGACCATTGCTAAGGCAATTTCGGCAACCTCAATACTCACCACCATTCGGCCATGACTGAAGATTAATTCTCCCAGAAAGTGGACAACAAAGCCCTTCAGCCATAGCTCATTGCCTATGACGGCACGCGTCCCAGCCACTTTGTCAAAGTAAACAAAATTCAGCTTAGGAGACATCCCGTCGGTACAAACGAGCTGGCGCCCGCATTCGCTCGCTGGTAGGCCTGTGAGCTTGCTTAAGACTGATGAATACCCATCACGCCTCATGAACACTGTTGGTCCCAGGAACCTCTATAAGCAGTAGATTCTGTGTACCTCCTCCAGGGTAGGGGTTAGCTCGATTCTCCCAAATCGGAAGGCATGGTGATCCGGCTTCCAGAATCGGGCAACCGCACACAAAAAAATACCAAGAGACCTCCACTTTTGCGATGTCTAGAAGCTTAGTGGAGATTCCCCAGACTCGCAGCTTGTCCCGATCGTCCTCAGTCAACTGCCTGATCCAAGCCTGGAGAACAGCTGAGCACTGTGTGGGCCCAACCATTGTAGGTTACCCCATGATTCGTGAACTTTTTAGCTTTGTTTGGGTTTGAGACATTTAGAAGTAGTAACCGATCTCCTGTGGAACATGTTCAAAAACATTACTCTTTAAAAATAGATTTCCACTTTGCCTCTTAATAGCCCTAAGCAAAACCAAAGCAGACAGATAAATGCTAAAATGATATTGAAAGAATCAAAGAAAATGGCCCAGAACTGGAGATTGCTGTTAACCAAACAGGGAACTGTTGAACGGACCAAAACTTGTGCACGAACTTGAGGGGAGGTCCCAGTTACCAACTAGTTTGAACCAGGCACCCAGGTAGTGAGGCAGGAATAGTAAGTCTGGAGAGCTGGAATTGTTTGACTGCACCCTTCGGCCAATCATTGAGGATCTTCGACCTATAGAGCAGCCGACATGCCCCTGGTCGAGCAATTGGCTTAGTGTGATCAACCATAGGACAACTGGCATGCCCCTGGTTGACAGAAATGACTTTTAACCAATCAGAGCAGCTTACATGCCCCTGGTCAAGTACTGGCTCAGTGTGGCCAACCATAGGACAGCTGACATGCCCCTGGTTGACACAGATGACCCTAAACCAACCAGAGCAGTAAACATGCCCCTGGTTTAAGTGATGTCCTCTTGTTTCTCTTGTATTGAAAGATGCTGTCATATTCAAGACAAGAGAAACAAGTGGCACTCTACGACATTTATTAGAATATTTGTTTGCAGGAAGATGTGTATGCATGTCAAATGATTTGCTGGATCTTATTTATGCCCTCAGCGTTGGAACGTCAAATGCCAAATATAATAGAATGGCAACACCAAACCTCACGAGACACTATTCAAGCCCCTAATTTTTTTTGGGTGGCTCTCTGGAAATGGGTCATTGTGTTTTGGGCTCCATTCCAAACCCCACTGGACCATACCCCTGCTTTTTATTTTTAATAACTCTTTATTCTCTCCCTCATAGGCATGTGGGCTTACGCTGTCCCTGGCTTGGAGGCAATAGGTACCTGGTCTATGGTGGGGAGCTGCTGCTTGCTTAAAGGGGTGGCTAGGCCCTTTCGGACATTTTCCAAGGTATTCACTCCGACTCCTCTCCAAGATAAACTTGAGATACAAGGTTACCCGACACGCCTCTCTCTTTTAGGGCGGACTTCTATCTGCGACTTCTGTCTTCATTTCCGTTTATGCCCTTTCATAGATATTTCATTTTTATTATATTTTCTCATACTCTCACTCACCCCTAGCATTTTATCTCCCTCTATGAGGTGTAAGGTTCATGAGAAGTTTGGATACTTTGCCCAATCCACAATGAAAGGTGGCTCCCTCACTTTTCTAGGTTCCTGAATAGTATCTACCTGAGGAGGTGCTACGCATACCCAACATTGGCTAGCTTATTCTGCTTTTCATCATCGGGCTAAGATCCATTCATGCGTTCATGCAAGAGAACTATGCCCTGCATAGGCATATTCTGCATGAGGAGTGGTGTGTTGTGATGCAGTGCTACATGAATGTTGGATGAGCATGGATGCATGCATGGAATGTTGGTGTCGCAGAGCGAGGACATGTCGTTTGTGATTACTGATAGTACTTTTTCAGGAAGTAGGAGTTAACTGGCTTTGACTGTTCAACGCAGTCCATGTCATTCAAGATGACAGCTCCTCTGGAGTAGACTTGCTTGACCACAAAAGGTCCCCGCCAATTGGGTTTGAATTTGCCACGACCACTTGGGAGGTGTATCGCTCTCAAAACTACATCTCCTGGCATGAAGCTTCTTGGCCGGACCTTCTTTTGATAAGATTTGGCCATGCGCTTCTGATAGCACTGTGCGTGATGCATGGCTTGCAGTCGATGCTCGTCTATCAAGCTTAGTTGGGTGAAACGGTCCTCGACCCATTATGCCTCTTCCAACTCTGCTTTTTCATCATCCTCTTCCCCGTATGCAATAAACTCCGGAAGAACCTCCTATTGGCATGACGGATCTATATTCTCAAGGTTGCACAATTCTTCTTCATTTCGCTCCGATGATGCTTCGGAATGGTCACTGTAACTCTGGTCCTTCTGTAGGTACCTCTAATGACCTTTGGTTCTGCTGTTTCTGAACATGTGTCTGATTGTTATTCTTCTGGTACGCACAAGTTTTGATTTCCATGCTACCTTTGCACAGCATGTACGACAGGTGGGCAGCTGTCCTTTGTTTGACTGATGTGAGTGCTGCTGCCTGGGTTCCCTCCTGAGCCTAACTCAGGATCTTTTCTATCTGGACCCCACTACTCAAATGGGGCCAAATCTGGTAATACCACCTAGACTCGCCTCTCGGCTGATAGGAGATGGACTCCTCTAGTCTAGCGTCTGATGATTTATTCTCTTCAAGGGTCATGACTGTAGATTGACCCGGAGTTGCTACTGATTCTCCTTTGTCCTCTATCATTGCAGTTTTCCCTTTCCTGCGCCTGATCTCATCCTGCGCATCCTCAGCCACCACTGATAACTACTCCTGAAATAGGACCTCTAAGTCGCTGAGCATGTTATCCACTTGGGCCACCACAGCATCTCCCTCCTCTTCGTTGGATGGGGAATCCACAAAGTAAGCGCCGGTGGTCTTAAATGCTTGTTCTGGCTGTATCCATCTCACCACTGTCTGCTGCTTCAAAGTAGTTGTTTCTGATTCTGTCCCTGATGCACCCCATGCTACTGCTGAATTAACCGATAGATCCCCCGTTGACTCTGGAGGCGGTAGTGCTAACATGGCTATCTTCGAGGACCCAGGTGATCCAGAATTCCTAATCTCCTCTTCTGAATAACAGTCCTCCATGCACACCCATTCTGGTATACTAACCGGCTCAGATTTTGCAAACATAAAAGTCTGATTGGGATCCAGCAATCCCGCACTGACAAAATTGCTTAAATCGCGAGGAATAATGATTTTCGGAAATTACGAGGCCTTGTGCATCCATCTTGCAGCTTGTGCTCGTATCCCAATCCTTTAAAATTGCGTCTTCTCTCCGCAGCTATTGGTTCTGCGATTCTCTGGCCATTCCGCCCGAGAGGAGCTCCTTTCTCATACCCCCATCTTTGGCATAGATTCTCAACCATCAAAAAGGGATTGCCAAAAGCGGCCAAATGACTGGCACGCTCGAGAATAGGAATGAAATTGACCGATTCAAAACGGTCAACACCGTAGAGTACATCAGAGGGCCCAGAACCAAAGTGTATAGTATGGGAAGAGACTAATGAAACAGAAGGCTCAATGAAGGGTTGACTCAGCTGATAAGAGAATGGATCTGAAACATCATGGATGAGGAGAGAAGGATCAAAAGGTTTGACCTCATCCGATGACAGGAAATGGACTCCCGAGGTTCCTGGTGCATGCTCAGGCAGGGGTTGGTTAACTATATTACCTGATGAAGATGCATGCGGTGCTCGTGCCACGGGCCTAGGCTCTGCCTCCTGTGTGTTAATGGTGATTGCCTTGCGGTCAATCAAGTCCTGAATAGCGTTCCAGAGTGTATAGCAGTTGTCCGTAGAATGCCCAGCGGTTCTATGGAAATTGCAGAATAAATCCGCCTTAAACCACAGAGGAAGTGGATTCAGGGGCGGGCGGATTTCCGGAAGCCTCAGTAGTGACGCTACTTTAGGCAAGATGACACTCAAAGGCTCAACCAGAGGAGTGTAGTCCCTCTCAGAGCGTGGAGGTCGCTTGGATCCTGAGTGGCGCCCTTGCCTTGCCGATGCTGGCTGGTAGACCGGTTCAGCGGTGGTTGTGATCTGTGTAGTGCGTGAAGCCCTAGGTGTAGGTGCATAAATGACCTGATTACGAGCTGGTGGGTTCACCACGTTCGCTGGCATAGCAGGAGCTCCCACATACGCCATAGCATTCCTAACGGACTCCTTCTTCCGGCCAAATCTAGTGTTGGGTCCGTTGTGGCCATTGTTAGTGTTACTGGATCCACCGGAAGCCATCGTCTGCTTGGCAAATGCTGCAAGTGCAGGGAAGTTTCCACTATTAAGTGAACCTTCTACGTGGGTACCAGCTTTAATCAAGGAAGAGAAAGTGGTGACGGGTTGAATGCTCAGCAGGGCCCCAGTGGCTCGCTGTGCTCCTCGAATGATGGTTTCGATAGACTCCTCATCAGAGGGTCTATCGCGAACTTGAGAAGTGAGGGCTCGCCAGTGCCCGATCTACTCCCCGAACGGCTCGTGGGGCTTCTGCCTGGTTGCGACTAGGTCCTCACGCTTTGGGACCATGTCGAGGTTAAAGGAGTACTGCTCCAGAAAAGCTTGACTCAGATCATTCCAAGTTCTGACTGTGGCCATATCCAGTGACGTGAACCACTTCAAAGCTGGACCGGTGAGACTCTTCTGGAAAAGGCGAATAAGAAGTCGCTCGTCAGCATAGAGCTGAGCGAGATCGCCACAGTACGCCCTCAGATGCGAAATAGGGTAGCCTTTCCCATTATACTTCTCAAATTCCGGGATATGGAAGTTCGGTGGGAGTACAGCCTTTGGAAAGTAGTAGAGGTCGCAGAATGAGAAAGACTGGCGGTCCCCGCCATGCACTTGTCGGAGAGCTTTCTCCAGGTCGTTCATCCTGGCGCAAAGTGCATTAAGCGTTGCTGCTGATATCGAATGTGCAGTTGGGGCGGGTCCCACGTACGATGTATCTAAAGCACCCATGTGCTCCTCCAGGTCTATCATCTCGCCACCTGGTGTTGTGGCATGATGACCAGCGTACCCGTGCGTGTGTGCTAGTGGTGGTGTGTATGCTGATGCTTGAATCTGATGTGTTGGCAAAGAATTGCTATGCTGTGTGGTATATGCAGTCGTGTGTGGGAGCAATAGTTGTGGAACCGGTATGGTCGGGTTCGTGGGTTGTGGTACTCCTGCGAACCCAAGAGGCTGACCACCAGGTGCTGGAGGAAGATGCTGTGTGTGCAGTGGCAGCGAAGCAGGCAGAGTTGCTAGGCTTGTTACCGGAACAACAGAAATCTGTGACGGCAACGCAGAGGTGATGTGATTGTTACTACATGCACCTCCTGAGCAGGCAGGACGGGATCCTCAGGAATAGGACATATAGGCGCAGTCAGGGTAGGATCTAAAGAGAAAGCCTTGCTCTGCAGCCTCTATGCGAGGGCCAGAAGCTGTTGAGACTGAAAAGTGGCAGAACCATCGGTAGCAGTACTAAGGGTCAGGATAGCAAGTGGCTGGGATGTCATAGGGGGCTGGAAACTCAAAGAAGGCATAGGCTAGATTCCAAACGAAGAGACAATCGCAGCAAACTGGGAATCCACAGCATGAGGATCAACAGTGGGATAGGGTACTGGCAGGTCAGGTACCCTTGAGGTTGTTACGATAACTGCCTCCGTTGCGGGCTCCAAACCGGTGAAGGTTTGCTAGTGTCCCGATACCAGAGGACGAGGAGCCCCAGGTGCTGGGAAGAAGCCACCCTGGAGCGACGGAGCAGAAAATGAAGTCAAAGTAAGGGAATGAGGAGGGGCAGCAGTAGGAAACCCCTCCAAAGCTGTAGGTGCAGAAGTCTCAGAAGCTCGCTGGGCCATGAGGGACCGCGAATGGGTAAGAATGGGGCTGCGATTGCAGATAAGAGGACGACACCTACGAGGAGCTATTGTCGGAATCGACGAATAACTCGGGATCAGACAGTCGAGAACAGATGCTTCGAGAAAGAGGTCACAGAAAAGAACTCCTAGGCTCAGACCAAGGAATCCACAAAGACTCAATTCCTAACAAAATAAGAATGGAAACCCTAAATGTCAGTAGAAAAGAGAGAAAAAAGACAAGACAACACAAGAAAACAAGTTAGCTATGCAATTGTTTGTTAAGGTGGCATGAATGGTACACATGCACATGAATGCTACTAACATGCTCTCTCTCACCATGCATGTCCCACGTGGGGTTAACCACATGGGACGCACTCATGGGTTTGGGTTTTGAC
>JAMKQA010016308.1:0-10315 GCA_024699735.1 Posidonia australis
GGACCGACCGTCTATCTTTTTCTCGAGACTCCTTTGATCCATAGGTGATCCGAGTCGTTTGCTCCTTATAGCCTAGGACCAACCATCCATCCTTTTCTAGAGACTCCTCCAATCCGGAGATGATCCGAGTCGTTGGTTCTTTATAGCAAGGACCAACTATCCATCCGTTTCGTTAGACTACTCTGATCCGGAGGTGATCCGAGTCGTTGGTTCCTTATAGCCAAGGACCAACCATCTAATCTTTTTTCGAGACTCGTCCGATCCGGAGGTGATCCGAGTGGTTGGTACCTTATAGCCTAGGACCAACCATCTATCCCTTTCTCGAGACTCCTCGGATCCGGAGGTGATCCGAGTCGTTGGTTTCTTATAGCCTAGGACAAACCATCCATCCATTTCTCGAAACTCCTCCAGTACGGACGTGATCCAAGTCGTTGGTTCCTTATTGCCAAGGACCAACCATCTATCCTTATCTCGAGACTCCTCTGATCCAAAGGTGATCCGAGTCGTTGGTTCCATGTAGCCTAGGACCAACCATCTATCCCTTTCACGAGACTCCTCTGACCCGGATGTTATCCGAGTCGTTGGTTCCATATTGCCTAGGACCAACTATCCATCCTTTTCTCGTGACACCTCCGATCTGGAGGTGATTCGAGTCGTTGGTTCCTAGTAGCCTAGGACCAACCATCCTTCGTTTTCTCGAGACTCCTCTGATCCGGAGGTGATCTGAGTCGCTGGTTCCTTATAGCCTTGGACCGACCGTCTATCCTTTTCTCGAGACTACTGTGATCCGTAGGTGATCCGAGTCGTTTCCTCCTTATAGCCTAGGACCTACCATTCATCCTTTTCTCGAAACTCCTCTGATCCGGAGGTGATCCGAGTCGTTGGTTCTTTATAGCCTAGGATCAACTATCCATCCTTTTCGCGAGACTCCTCTGATCCGGAGGTGATACAAGTCGTTGGTTCCGTATTGCCTAGGACCAACCATAAATTCTTTTCTCGAGACTCCTCCAATCTAGAGGTGATCCGAGTCCCTTTTCCCTTATAGCCAAGGACCATCCATCTATCCCTTTCTCGAGACTCCTCTGATCCGGAGGTGATCCTAGTCATTGGTTGCTTATAGCCTTGGACCAACCATCCACCCATTTCTTGAAACTCCTCTGATCCAGAGGTGATCCGAGTCGTTGGTTCCTAGTAGCCTTGGACCAACCATCTATCATTTTCTCGAGACTTCTCTGATCCGGTGGTGATCTGAGTCGCTGGTTCCTTATAGCCTTGGACCGATCGTCTATCCTTTTCTCGAGACACCTGTGATCCGTAGGTGATCCGAATCGTTTGCTCCTTATAGCCTACAACCAACCATCCATCCTTTTCTGGAGACTCCACTAATCCGGAGGTGATCCGAGTCGTTGGTTCCTTATAGCCAAGGACCAACCATCTATTCTTTTCTCGAGACTCGTCTGATCCGGTGGTGATCCGAGTGGTTAGTCCCTTATAGCCTAGGACCAACCATCTATCCCTTTCTCGAGGCTCCTCGGATCCGGAGGTGATCCGAGTCCTTGGTTTCTTATAGCCTAGGACAAACCATCCATCCATTTCTCGAAACTCCTCCAATCCAGAGATGATCCGAGTCGTTGGTTCCTTATAGCCAAGGACTAACCATCTATCCTTATCTTGAGACTCCTCTGATCCAGAGGTGATCCGAGTCGTTGGTTCTAGGTAGCCTAGGACCAACCATCTATCCCTTTCACGAGACTCCTCTTATCCGGATGTTATCCGAGTCGTTGGTTCCATATTGCCTAGGACCAACAATCCATCCTTTTCTCGAGACTCCTCCGATCTGGAGGTGATTCAAGTCGTTGGTTCCTAGTAGCCTAGGACCAACCATCTATCGTTTTCTCGAGACTTCTCTGATCCGGAGGTAATCCGAGTCGCTGGTTCCTTATAGCCTTGGACCGACCGTCTATCCTTTTCTCGAGACTCCTGTGATCCGTTGGTGATCCAAGTCGTTTGCTCCTTATAGCCTAGGACCAACCATTCATCCTTTTCTCGAAACTCCTCTGATTCGGAGGTGATCCGAGTCGTTGGTTCTTTATAGCCTAGGACCAACAATCCATCATTTTCGCGAGACTCCTCTGATTCGGAGGTGATCCGAGTCGTTGGTTCCTTATAGCCTAGGACCAACCATCAATTCTTTTCTCGAGACTCCTCTGATCCGGAGGTGATCCGAGTCGTTGGTCCCTTATAGCCAAGGACCATCCATCTATCCCTATCTCAAGACTCCGCTGATCCGGAGGTGATCCGTGTCGTTGGTTCCTTATAGCCAAGGACCAACCATCTATTCTTTTCTCGAGACACATCCCATCCGGAGGTGATCCGAGTGGTTGGTCTCTTATAGCCTAGGACCAACCATCTATCCCTTTCTCGAGACTCCTCAACTCTGGAGGTGATCCGAGTCGTTGGTTGCTTATAGCCTAGGACAAACCATCCATCCATTTCTTGAAACTCCTCCAATCCGGAGGTGATCCGAGTCGTTGGTTCCTTATAGCCATGGACCAACCATCTATCCTTATCTCGAGACTCCTCTGATCCAGAGGTGATCCGAGTCGTTGGTTCCATGTAGCCTAGGACCAACCATCTATCCCTTTCATGAGACTCCTCTTATCCGGATGTTATCCGAGTCGTTGGTTCCATATTGCCTAGGACAAACTATCCATCCTTTTCTCGAGACTCCTCCGATCAGGAGGTGATTCGAGTCGTTGGTTCCTAGTAGCCTAGGACCAACCATCTATCGTTTTCTCGAGACTCCTGTGATTCGGAGGTGATCCGAGTCGATGGTTCCTTATAGCCTTGGACCGACCGTCTATCCTTTACTCGAGACTCTTATGATCCATAGGTGATCCGAGTCATTTGCTCCTTATAGCCTAGGACCAACCATTCATCCTTTTCTCCAAACTCCTCTGATCCGGAGGTGATCCGATTCGTTGGTTCTTTATATCCTTGGACCAACTATCCCTCCTTTTTGAGAGACTCCTCTGATCCGGAGGTGATCCGATTCGTTGGTTCTTTATATCCTTGGACCAACTATCCCTCCTTTTTGAGAGACTACTCTGATCCGTAGGTGATCCGAGTCGTTTGTTCCTTATAGCCTAGGTCCAACCATCAATTCTTTTCACGAGACTCCTCCGATCCAGAGGTGATCCGAGTCGTTGGTCCCTTATAGCCTAGGACCATCCATCTATCCCTTTCTCGAGACTCCTCTGATCCGGAGGTGATCCGAGTCGTTGGTTGCTTATATCTTGGGACCAACCATCCACCCAATTCTTGAAACTCCTTTGATCCGAAGGTGATCCGAGTCGTTGGTTCCTAGTAGCCTAAGACCAACCATCTATCGTTTTCTCGAGACTGCTCTGATCCGGAGGTGATCTGAGTCGCTGGTTCCTTATAGCCTGGGACCGACTGTCTTTCCTTTTCTCGAGACTCCTGTGATCCGTAGGTGATCCGAGTCGTTTGCTCCTTATTGCCTAGGACCAACCATCCATCCTTTTCTCGAGACTCCTCTAATCCGGAGGTGATCTGAGTCGTTGGTTCTTTATAGCTAGGACCAACTATCCATCCGTTTCGTGAGACTGCTCTGATCTGGAGGTGAACCGAGTCCATGGTTCCTTATAGCCTTGGACCAACCATCCATCCTTTTCCCGAAATTCCTCTGATCCGGAGGTGATTTGAGTAGTTGGTTCCTTATAGCCTAGGACCAATCATCCATCCTTTTCTCGAGACACGTCCGATCCGGAGGTGATCCGAGTCATTGGTTCAATATAGCCTAGGACCAACCATCTATCCCTTTGTCGAGACTCCTCTGATCTAGCGGTGATCTGAGTCGTTGGTTCCTTATAGCCTTGGACCAACCATCCATCCAATTCTCGAGACACCTCTGATCTGGAGGTGATCCGAGTCGTTGGTTCCTTATAGCCTGGGACCAACCATCTATCCCTTTCTCGTGACACCTCTGATCTGGAGGTGATCCGATTCGTTGGTTCCTTATAGCTAAGTACCGACCTTCTATCCTTTTCTCGAGACACCGCCGATTCGAAAGTGATCCGAGTCGTTGGTTCCGTGTAGCCTAGGACCAACCATCTATCCCTTTCTCATGACTCCTCTGATCCGGAGGTGATTCGAGTCGTTGGTTCATCATAGCCTAGGACCAACTATCCATCCTTTTCTCGAGACTCCTCTAATCCGTAGGTGGTCCGAGTCGTTGGTTCCTTAAAGCTAAGGACCAACCATCTATACCTTTCTCGAGACCCCTCTGATCCGGCGGTGGTCCGTGTCATTGGTTCGTTATATCCTAGGTCCACCCATCCATCCTTTTCCAGAGACTCCTCCGATTTGGATGTGATCCGAGTCTTAGGTTCCATATAGCCAAGGATGAACCATCTATCCTTTTCACGAGACTCCACTGACCGGAGGTGATCCGAGTCGTTGGTTCCTTATTGCCAAGGACCAACCATCCATCCCTATCTCGAGACTCCTCTGGTCCGGAGGTGATCCGAGTCGTTAGTGCCTTATTTCCATGGACAAACCGTCCATCCTTTTCTCGAGACTCCTCTGACCCGGAGGTGATCCGAGTCGTTCGTTCCTTATAGCCTAGGACCAACCATCTATCCCTTTCTCAAGACTCCTCTCATACGGAGGTGATCCGAGTCATTGGTTCCTTATTGCTTAGGACCAACTATCCATCCGTTTCACGAGACTCGTCTGATCCGGAGGTGATCCGAGTCGTTGGTTCCTTATAGCCTAGGACCAACCATCTATTCTTTTCTCGAGACTCCTACGATCCAGAGGTGATCCGAGTCGTTGGTTCCTTATAGCCTAGGACCAACTATCCATCCTTTTCTCGAGACTCCTCTTATCCAGAGGTGATCCGAGTCGTTCGTTTCTTATAGCCTAGGACCAACCATTTATCCTTTTCTTGAGACTCCTCCGATCCGATGGTGATCCGAGTCGTTGGTTCCTTATTGCCTAGGACCAACTATCCATCTATCCATTTCTCGAGACTCCTCTGATCCGGAGGTGATCCGAGTCGTTGGTTCCTTATAGCCTAGGACTAACCATCTATCCGTTTCTTAAGACTCGTCTGATCTGTAGGGGATCTGAGTCGTTGGTTCTATATAGCCTAGGACCAACTATCCATCTATCCTTTTCTCGAGACTCCTCTGATCCGGAGGTCATCCGAGTCGTTGGTTCCCTATAGCCTAAGACCAACTATCCATCCATTACTCGACACACCTCAGATCCTGAGGTGATCCGAGTCGTTGGTTCCTTATAGACTTGGACCAACCATCTATTCTTTTCTCGAGACACCACCGATTCGAATGTGGTCCGAGTCGTTTGTTCCTTATAGCCTAGGACCAACCATCTATCCCTTTCTCGAGACTCCTCTGATTCGTAGGTGATCCGAGTCGTTGGTTCCCAGTAGCCTAGGACCAACCATCTATCAGTTTCTCGAGACTTCTCTGATACAGAGGTGATCCGAGTCATTGGTTCCCTATAGCCTAAGACCAACTATCCATCCTTTACTCGAGACACCTCTGATCCTGAGGTGATCCGAGTCGTTGGTTCCTTATAGACTTGGACCAACCATCTATTCTTTTCTCGAGACACCACCTATCCGAAGGTGATCTGAGTCGTTGGTTCCTTATAGCCTAGGACCAACCATCTATCCCTTTCTCGAGACTCCTCTGATCCGTAGGTGATCCGAGTCGTTGGTTCCTAGTAGCCTAGGACCAACCATCTATCAGTTTCTCGAGACATCTCTGATCCAGAGGTGATCTGAGTCGTTGGTTCCATATAGCCTAGGACCAACCACCTATCCAATTCTCGAGACTCCTCAAATCTGGGGGTGATCCGAGTCGTTGGTTCCTTATAGCCATGGACCAACTATCCATCTATCCTTTCCTCGAGACTCCTCTGATCCGGTGGTGATCCGAGTCGTAGGTACCCTATTTCCTAGGACGAACTATCCATCCGACCTTCTCTCGAGACTCCTCAGATCCAGAGGTGATCCGAGTCATTGGTTCCATGTAGCCTAAGACTAACCATCCATCCTTTTCTCGAGACTGATCTGAGTCCTAGGTTCGTTATAGCCTAGGACCAAATATCCATCCTTATCCTGAAACTCCTCTACTCCGGAGGTTATCTGAGTCGTTGGTTCCTTATCGCATAGGACCAACCATCCATCCTTTTCTTGAGACACCTCTGATCTGGAGGTGATCCGAGTCATTGGTTCCTTATAGCCTAGGACCAACCATTTATCCCGTTCTCGAGACTCCTATGATCCTTTGCAAATCTGAGTCGTTGGTTCCTTATAGCCTAGGACCAACCATCCATCCTTTTCTCGAGACTCCTCTGATCCGGAGGTGACCCGAGTCGTTGGTTCCTTATAGCCAAGGATGAACCATCCATCCCTTTCTCGAGACCCCTCCGATCCGGAGGTCATCCGAGTCGTTGGTTCCTTATAGCCATGGACCCACCATCTATCCAGTTCCCGAGACTCCTCTGATCCGGAGGTGATCCGAGTCATTGGTTCCATATAGCCTAGGACCAACCATCTATCCCTTTCTCAAGACGCCCTTGATCCAGAGGTGATCCGAGTCGTTGGTTTCTTATTGCTTAGGACCAACTATCCATCCTTTTCTCGAGACTCCTTCGATCCGGTGGTGATCCGAGTCGTTGGTTCCATGTAGCCTAGGACCAACCATCTATTCTTTTCACGAGACTCCTTCGATCCGGAGTCGATTCGAGTCGTTGGTTGCTTATAGCCTTGGACCAACCATCCATCCATTTTTCGAAACTTCTCCGATCCGGAGGTTATCTGACTCGTTGGTTCCTTCTAGCCTAGGACCAACTATCCATCCTTTTCTCGAGACTTCAATGATCTGGAGGTGATCCGAGTCGTCCGTTCCTTATAGCCTAGGACCAACCATCTATTCTTCTCTCGAGACAACTCCGATCCGCAGGTGATCCAAGTCGTTGGTTCCTTATAGCTGAGGACCAACCATCTATCCCTTTCTTGAGACTCCTCTGATCCGGAGGTGATCCGAGTCGTTGGTTCCTTATAGCCTAGGACCAACCATCTATCCTTTTCTCGCGACTCATCTGATCCGGAGGTGATCCGAGTAGTTGGTTCTATATAGCCTAGGACCAACCATCTATCCTTTTCTCGAGACTCCTCCGATCCGGAGCTGATCCTAGTCGTTGGTTCCTTATAGCCTAGGACCAACTATCCATCTATCCTTTCCTCGAGACTCCTCTGATCCGGTGGTGATCCGAGTCGTACGTTCCTTATAGCCTAGGACCAACTATCCATCTAACCTTTTATAGAGACTCCTCTGATCCGGATGTGGTCTAAGTCGTTGATTCCATATAGCCTAGGACCAACCATCTATCCTTTTCTCGACACTCCTCCGATCTGGAGGTGATCCGAGTCATTGGTTGCTTATAGCCAAGGACCAACCATCCATCCATTTCTTGAAACTCCACCGATTCGGAGGTTGTCTGAGTCGTTGGTTCCTTCTAGCCTAGGACCAACTATCCTTCCTTTTCTCGAGACTCAACAGTTCCGGAGTTGATCCACGTCGTTCGTTCGTTATAGCCTTGGACCAACCATCTATTCTTTTCTCGAGACACCTCCGATCGGGAGGTGATCCGAGTCATTGGTTCCATATAGCCTAGGACCATCCATCTATCTCTTTCTCGAAACTCCTCTGATCTGGAGGTGATCTGAGTTGTTCGTTCCTTATAGCCTAGGACCAACCATCTATCCGTTTCTCGAGACTCCTCTTATCCGGAGGTGATCTGAGTCGTTGGTTCCTTATAGCCTAGGACCAACCATCTATTCTTTTCTCAAGACTCCTCTGATCCGGAGATGATCCGAGTCGTTGGTTCCTCGTAGCCTAGGAACAACCATCTATTCTTTTCTCAAGACTCCGCTGATCCGGAGATGATCCGAGTCGTTGGTTCCTCGTAGCCTAGGACCAGCCATCAATCCCTTTTCTTGAGACTTCTCTGATCTGGAGGTGATCCGAGTCGTTCGTTCCTTATAGCCTAGGACCAACCATCTATTTTTCTCTCGACACACCTCCGATCCGGAGGTGATCCGAGTCATTGTTTCCTTATAGCCTTGGACCAACCATCTATCCCTTTCTCGCGACTCCTCTGATCCAGAGGTGATCTGAGTCGTTGGTTCCTTATAGCCTAGGACCAACCATCTATCCATTTCTCAAGACTCCTCTGATCCAGAGGTGATCCGAGTTGGTGGTTCCATATAGCCTACGACCAACCATCTATCCTTTTCTCGAGACTTCTCCGATCCGAAGGTGATCCGAGTCGTTGGTTCCTTATAACGTAGGACCAACTATCCATCTATCCTTTCCTCGAGACTCCTCTGATCTGGTGGTCATCTGAGTCGTAGGTTCCTTATATCCTGGGACCAACTATCCATCTAACCTTTTCTGGAGACTCCTCTGATCCAGAGGTGATCTGAGTCGTTGATTCCATATAGCCTAGGACCAACCATCTATCTTTTTCTCGACAATCCTCCGATCCGGAGGTGATCCAAGTCATTGGTTGCTTATAGCCAAGGACCATCCATCCATCCATTTCTCGAAACTCCACCGATCCGGAGGTTGTCTGAGTCGTTGGTTCCTTCTAGCCTAGGACCAACTATCCTTCCTTTTCTCGAGACTCAACTGATCCGGAGTTGATCCAAGTCATTCGTTCGTTATAACCTTGGACCAACCATCTATTCTTTTCTCGAGACACCTCCGATCGGGAGGTGATCCAAGTCGTTGGTTCCATATAGCCTAGGACCAACCATCTATCCCTTTCTCGAAACTCCTCCGATCTGGAGGTGATCCGAGTTGTTCGTTCCTTATGGCCTAGGACCAACCATTTATCCGTTTCTCGAGACTCCTCTTATCCAGAAGTGGTCTGAGTCGTTGGTTCATTATAGCCTAGGACCAAGCATCTATTCTTTTCTCAAGTCTCCTCTGATCTGGAGGAGATCCGAGTCGTTGGTTCCTCGTAGCCTAGGACCAGCCATCTATCCCTTTCTCGAGACTCCTCCGTTCCGGAGATCATCCGAGTCGTTGGTTGCTTATAGCCTTGGACCAACCATCCATCCATTTCTCGAAACTCCTCCGATCCGGAGGTTATGTAATTCGTTGGTTCCTTCTAGCCTAGGACCAACTATCCATCCTTTTCTCGAGACTTCACTGATCTGGAGGTGATCCGAGTCGTTCGTTCCTTATAGCCTAGGACCAACCATCTATTCTTCTCTCAAGACACCTCCGATCCGGAGGTGATCCGAGTCGTTGGTTCCTTATAGACGAGGACCAACCATCTATCCCTTTCTCGAGACTCCTCTGATCCAGAGGTGATCCGAGTCGTTGGTTTCTTGTAGCCTAGGACCAACCATCTATCCATTTCTCGAGACTCCTCTGATCCGGAGGTGATCCGAGTCGTTGGTTCCATATAGCCTAGGACCAACAATCTATCCTTTTCTCGAGACTCCTCCGATCCAGTGGTGGTCCGAGTCGTTGGTTCCTTATAGCCTTGGACCAACTATCCATCTATCCGTTCCTCGAGACACCTCCGATCCGGAGGTCATCCGAGTCGTTGGTTCCTTATAGCATAGGACCAACTATCTATTTTTTCACGAGACTCCTCCGATCCGGAGGAGATCCGAGTCGTTGGTTCCGTATAGCCTTGGACTAACTATCCATCTATCCTTACCTCGAGACTCCTCTGATCCAGAGGTCATCCGAGTCGTTGGTTCCTTATAGCCTAGGACCAACTATCTATTCTTTTCACGAGACTCCTCCGATACGGAGGTGATCCGAGTCATTGGTTCCTTATTGCCTAGGACCAACTATCCATCTAACCTTTTCCAGAGACCCCTCCGATCCGGAGATGATCTGAGTCGTTGGTTACATATGGCCTAGGACCAACCATCTATTCATTTCTCGAGACTCCTCTGATACGGAGGTGATCCGAGTCGTTGGTTTCTTGTAGCCTTGGACCAATTATCCATCTATTTCCTCGAGACTCCTCTGATCCAGAGATCAACCGAGTCTTTGTTTCTTTATAGCCTAGGACCAACTATCTATTCTTTTCACGAGACTCCTCCGATCCGGAGGTGATCCGAGTCGTTGTTTCCATATAGCCTAGGACCAACCATCTATCCTTTTCTCGAGACTCCTCTGATCCGGAGGTGATCCAAGTCGTTGGTTCCTTATAGCCTAGGACCAACCATCTA
>JAMKQA010016310.1:0-12347 GCA_024699735.1 Posidonia australis
CCTTAGTGCGCCACCTTGGTGCGCCTACCTAACTCACAAAACTCTGGACTTTGGCATGCTAATGGGTTTGGGGCTCGGTTTAAAGGCTGATCGCATCCAAAGCAACATAGGGACACTCATTCCTGGGTCACCTCAAAATCGGGGTGTCTACAGTGACTGTTCGAAAGGCAAGATACCGAATACCTCCACCGTGAAGCAGCCGTTGACGATTCGGAAAGCTGGATTGACGAACTAGTCAACCGAGAAGCAATCGGTGATAGTTCGAAAGAGAGGATACCGATTACGTCCACCGAGAAGCAGCCGGTGACGGTTCGGAAAGCAGGACAAACGAACTAGTCAAACGAGAAGCAATTAGTGACAGTTCGAAAGGCAGGATATCGAATACGTCGACCGAGAAGCAGCCGGTGACAGTTCGGAAGGTAGGATAGACGAACTAGTCAACAGAGAAGCAATCGGTGACAGTCCGAAAAGCAGGATACCAAATACGTCCACCGAGAAGCAGCCGGTGACGATTCGGAAAGCAGGATAGACGAGCTAGTCAACCGAGATGCAATCGGTGATAGTTCGAAAGGCAGGATACCAAATACGTCCACCGAGAAGTAGCCAGAACGGTCCAGAAAGCAGGATAGACGAACTAGCCAACCGAGAAACAATCATTGACAGTTTGAAAGGCAGGATACCGAATACGTCCACTTAGAAGTAGCCGGTGACGGTTCGGAAAGCAGGATTGATGAGCTAGTCAACCGAGAAGCAATCGATGACAGTTCGAAAGGCAGGATACCGAAAACGTCCACCAAGAAGCAGTCGGTGATGATTTGGAAAGCGGGACTGACAAACTAGTCAACCTAGAAGCAATCGGTGACAGTTCTAAAGGCAGGATACCGAATACGTCCACCAAGATGTAGCCGGTGACAATTCGAAAAGTTGGATAGACGGACTTGTCAACCGAGAACCAATCGGTGACAGTTCAAAAGGCAGGATACCGAATACGTCCACGGAGAAGCAGCCAGTGACGTTTCGGAAAGGTAGGATAGACAAACTAGTCGATCGAGAAGCAATTAGTGACATTTCTAAAGGCAGGATACCGAATACGTCCACAAAGAAGCAGCCGGTGACGATTCGAAAAGCAGGATAGACGAACTTGTCAACCGAGAAGCAATCGGCGACAGTTCGAAAGGCAATCCAACGAATACGTCCACCGAGAAGCAGCCGGTGACGGTTCGGAAAGCTGGATAGACGAACTAGTCGACCGAGAAGCAATCGGTGACAGATCGAATGGCATGATACCGAATACATCCACCGAGAAGCTACCGGTGACGATTCGGAAAGCAGATAGACGAACTAGTCAACCGAGTAGCAATCGGTGATAGTTCGAAAGGCAGGATACCGAATACGTCCATCGAGAAGTAGCTGGTGACGAATCAGAAAATAGGATAGATGAACTAGTCGACCGAGAAGCAATCGGTGACAGTTCGAAAGGCAGGATTCCGAATTCATCCACCGAGAAGCAACCGGTGACGATTCGGAAAGCTGGATAGACGAACTAGTCAACCGAAAAGCAATCGGTGACAGTTCGAAAGGCAGGATACCGAATACATCCACCGAGAAGCAGCTGGTGACGATTCAGAAAATTGGATAAACGAACTAGTCAACCGAGAAGCAATCGGTGACAGTTCGAAAGGCAGAATATCGAATAGGTCCACCGAGAAGCAACCGGTGACGATTCGAAAAGCAGGATAGACGAAGTAGTCGACCGAGAAGCAATCGATGACCGTTCGAAAGGCAGGATATCGAATACGTCAACCGAGAAGCAGCAGGTAACGATTCAGAAAGTAGGATAGACGAACTAGTAGACCGAGAAGCAATCGGTGACAGTTCGAAAGGCAGGTTATAGAATACGTCCACTGAGAAGCAGTCGATGATGGTTCGGAAAGCAGGATAGACGAACTAGTCAAACGACAAGCAATTGGTGACAGTTCGAAAGGCTGGATACCGAATACGTCCACCGAGAAGCAGCCTGTGACGATTCAGAAAGCTGGATAGACGAACTAGTCAACAGAGAAGCAATCGGTGACTATTCAAAAGCAAGATACCGAATATGTCCACCGAGAAGCAGCCGATGACGATGCGGAAAGCAGGATAGACGAACTTGTCAACCGAGAAGCAATCAGTGACAGTTCAAAAGGTAGGATACCGAATACGTCCACCGAGAAGCAACTGGTGACGGTTCGGAAAGCAGGATAGACAAACTTGTCAACCGAGAAGCAATTGGTTACAGTTCGAAAGGCAGGATACCGAATACGTCCACCGAGAAGCAGCCGGTGACGGTTTGGAAAGCAGGATAGACGAACTAGTCGACCGAGAAGCAATTGGTGACAGTTAGAAAGGCAGGATAACGAATACGTCCACCGAGAAGTAGCAGGTGACGATTCGGAAAGCAGGATAGACGTACTAGTCGACTGAGAAGCTATCGATGATTGTTCGAAAGGCAGGATACCGAATACGTCCACTGAGAACCAGCCGGTGACGAATCAAAAACCTGGATAGACGAACGAGTCAATCGAGAAGCTATCGGTGACAGTTCGAAAGGCAGGATACCGAATACGTCCACCGAGAAGCGGCCGGTGACGGATCAGAAAGCAGGATAGACGAACTAGTCAACCGAGAAGCAATCGGTGACAGTTCGAAAGGTAGGATACCGAATACGTCCACCGAGAAGCAGCCGACGACGATTCGGATAACAGGATAAACAAACTAGTCAACCGAGAAGCAATCGGTGACAGTTCGAAAGGCAAGATACCGAATACGTCCACCGAGATGTAGCCGGTGACGATTCGAAAAGTTGGATAGACAGACTTGTCAACCGAGAAGCAATCGGTGACAGTTCAAAAGGCAGGATGCCGAATACGTCCATGGAGAAGCTGCCAGTGACGTTTCAGAAAGGTAGGATTGACAAACTAGTCGACCGAGAAGCAATCGGTGATAGTTCGAACGGCAGGATACGGAATACGTCCACCGAGAAGTAGCCGGTGACGATTCAAAAAGCAGGATAGACAAACTAGTCGACCGAGAAGCAATCGGTGACAGTTCGAAAGGCAGGATACCGAATACGTCCACCGAGAAGCACCCGGTGACGATTCGGAATGTAGGATAGACAAACTAGACGACCGAGAAGCTATCAATGACAGTTCGAAAGGCAAGATACCAAATACGTCCACCAAGAAGCAGCCGATGACAAATCGGAAAACTGGATAGACGAACTTGTCAACCGAGAAGCAATCGGTGACAGTTCGAAAGGCAGGATTCCAAATACATCCACCGAGAAGCAGCCGGTGACGGTTTGGAAAGCAGGATAGACAAACTAGTCAAACGAGAAGCAAGCGGTGACAGTTCGAAAGGCAGGATACCCAATACGTCCAACGAGAAGCTGTCGGTGACGATTTGGAAAGCAGGATAGATGAACTAGTCAACCTAGAAGCAATCGGTGACAGTTCCAAAGCAGGATAGACGAACTAGTCTACCGAGAAGCAATCGGTGATAGTTTGAAATGCAGGAGACCGAATACGTCCACCGAGAAGCAGTCGGTGACGATTCGGAAAGCAGGATAGACATACTAGCCAACCGAGAAGCAATCAGTGACTGTTCGAAAGGCAGGATACCGTATACGCCTACCGAGAAGCAGACGGTGACGGTTCGAAAATCAGGATAGACAAACTAGTCAACCGAGAAGCAATCGGTGACATTTCGAAAGGCAGGATTCCGAATACGTCCACCGAGAAGTAGCCGGTGACGATTCGGAAAGCATGATAGATGAACTAGTCAACCGAGAAGCAATCGGTGACAGTTCAAAAGGCAGGATTCCGAATACGTCCACCGAGAAGAAGCCGGTGACGGTTCGGAAAGCAGAATTGACGAACTTGTCAACCGAGAAGCAGCCGGTGACGATTCAGAAAGCAAGATAGACAAACTAGCCGACTGAGAAGCAATCGATGACAGTTCGAATGGCAGGATACCGAATACGTCCACCGAGATGCAGCCGGTGACGATTCGGAAAGCAGGATAGACGAAGTAGTCGACCGAAAAGCAATCGGTGATAGTTCGAAAGGCAGGATACAGAATTCGTCCACTGAGAAGCAGCCAGTGACGGTTCGGAAAGCAGGATAGACGAACTAGTCAACCGAGAAGCAATCGGTGACAGTTCGAAAGGCAGGATACCGAATACGTCCACTGAGAAGCAGCCGGCAACGATTCGGATAACAGCATAAACGAACTAGTCAACCGAGAAGCAAACGGTGACTATTCGAAAGGCAAGATACCGAATATGTCCACCGAGAAGTAGCCAGTGACGATTCTAAAAGTTGGATAGACGGACTTGTCAAACGAGAACCAATCGGTGACAGTTCAAAAGGCAGGTTACCGAATACGTCCACCGAGAAGTAGCCGGTGACGATTCAGAAAGCAGGATAGAAGAACTAGTCAACCGAGAAGCTATCGACGTCAGTTTGAAAGGCCGGATACCGAATACGTCCATAAAGAAGCAGCCAGTGACGAATCGGAAAACTGGACGGACGAACTAGTCAACCGAGAAGCAATCGGTGACAGTTCGAAAGGCAGGATACCGAATACATCCACCGAGAAGCAGCTAGTGACGGTTTGGAAAGCAAGATAGACGAACAAGTCAAACGAGAAGCAAGCGGTGACAGTTTGAAAGGCAGGATACCCAATACGTCCAACGAGAAGCTGCCGGTGACGATTAGGAAAGCAGGATAGACGAACTAGTCAACCTAGAAGCAATTGGTGACATTTCGAAAGCAGGATAGACGGACTAGTCTACCGAGAAGCAATCGGTGACAGTTCGAAATGCAGGAGACCAAATACGTCCACCGAGAAGCAGTCGGTGACGATTCCGAAAGCAGGATAGACAAACTAGCCAACCGAGAAGCAATCAGTGACTGTTCGGAAGGCAGGATACCGTATACGCCCACCGAGAAGCAGCCGGTGACGGTTCGAAAATCAGATAGACAAACATGTCAACCGAGAAGTAATCGGCGACAGATCGAAAGGCAGGATTCTGAATATGTCCACCGAGAAGCAGCCGGTGACGATTCGGAAAGCAGGATAGATGAACTAGTCAACCGAGAAGCAATCGGTGACAGTTCGAAAGGTAGGATTCCGAATACGTCCACCGAGAAGCAGCCGGTGACGGTTCGGAAAGCAGGATTGACGAACTTGTCAATCGAGAAGCAGCCAGTGACGATTCAGAAAGCAAGATAGACAAACAATCCGACCGAGAAGCAATCGATGACAGTTCGAAAGGCAGGATACCGAATACGTCCACCGAGAAGCAGCCGGTGATGATTCGGAAAGCAGGATAGACGAAGTAGTCGACCGAAATGGAATCGGTGACAGTTCGAAAGGCAGGATACCGAATTCATCCACTGAGAAGTAGCCGATGACGGTTCGGAAAGAAGGATAGACGAACTACTCAACCGAGAAGCAATCGGTGACAGTTCGAAAGGCAGGATACCGAATACGTCCACCGAGAAGCTGCCGGCAACGATTCGGATGACAGTATATACGAACTAGTCAACCGAGAAGCAATCGGTGACAGTTCGAAAGGCAAGAAACCGAATACGTCCACTGAGATGTAGCCGGTGACGATTCGAAAAGTTGGATAGACGGACTTGTCAACTGACAACCAATTGGTGACAGCTCAAAAGGCAGGATACCGAATAAGTCCAAGGAGAAGCAGCCAGTGACGTTTCAGAAAGGTAGGATAGACAAACTAGTCGACCGAGAAGCAATCGGTGATAGTTCGAAAGGCAGGATACCGAATACGTCCACCGAGAAGCAGCCGGTGACGATTCGGAAAGTAGGATAGAAGAACTAGTCGACCGAGAAGTGATCGGTGACAGTTCGAAAGGCAGGATACCAAATACGTCCACCAAGAAGCAACCGGTGACGAATCGGAAAACTGGATAGACGAACTAGTCAACCGAGAAGCAATCGGTGACAGTTCGAAAGGCAGGACTCCGAATATATCCACCGAGAAGCAGCCGGTGACGGTTTGGAAAGCAGGATAGACAAACTAGTCAAACGAGAAGCAAGCGGTGACAGTTCGAAAGGCAGGATACCCAATACGTCCATCGAGAAGCAGCCGGCGACGATTCGGATAATAGGATAAACAAACTAGTCAACCGAGAAGCAATCGGTGACAGTTCGAAAGGCAAGATACCGAAAACGTCCACCGAGATGTAGGCAGCGACGATTCGAAAAGTTGGATAAACGGACTTGTCAACCGAGAACCAATCAGTGACAGTTCAAAAGGCCGGATACCGAATACGTCCACGGAGAAGCAGCTAGAGACGTTTCAGAAAGGTAGGACAGACAAATTAGTCGACCGAGAAGCAATTGGTGATAGTTCGAATGGCAGGATACCGAATACGTCCATCGAGAAGCTGCCGGTGACGATTCGGAAAGCAGGATAGACGAGCTAGTCGACCGAGAAGCTATCGGTGATAGTTCGAAAGGCAGGATACCGAATAGGTCCACCAAGAAGCAGCCAGAGACGAATCGGAAAACTGGATAGACGAACTAGTCAACCGAGAAGCAATCGGTGACAGTTTGAAAGGCCGGATTCCGAATACATCCACCAAGAAGTAGCCTGTGACGGTTTGGAAAGCAGGATAGACAAACTAGTCAAACGAGAAGCAAGCAGTGACAGTTCAAAAGGCCGGATACCGAATACGTCCACCGAGAAGCAGCCAGTGACAATTCGGAAAGCAGGATAGACAAACTAGTCAACAGAGAAGCAATCGGTGACTATTCGGAAGGCAAGATACCGAATACGTCCACCGAGAAGCAACCGATGACGATTTGGATAGCAGGACAGACGAACTACGCAACCAAGAAGCAATCGGTGACTGTTCGAAAGGCAAGATACCGAATACGTCCACCGTGAAGCAGCCGGTGACGATTCGGAAAGCAGGATAGACGAACTAGTCAACCGAGAAGCAATCGGTGATAGTTCGAAAGGGCGGATACCGATAACGTCCACTGAGAAGCAGCCGGTGACGGTTCAGAAAGCAGGATAGACGATCTAGTCAAACGAGAAGCAATCGGTGACAGTTTGAAAGGCAGGATATCGAATACGTCCACCGAGAAGCAGCCAGTGACGGTTCGGAAAGTAGGATAGACGAACTAGTCAACAGAGAAGCAATCAATGAAAGTTCGGAAAGCAGGATACCAAACACGTCCACCGGGAAGCAGCCGGTGACGATTCAGAAAGCAGGATAGACGAACTAGTCGATCGAGAAGCAATCGGTGATAGTTCGAAAGGCATGACACCGAATACGTCCACCGAGAAGCAGCCGGTGACGATTCGGAAAGCAGGATAGACGAGCTAGTCGACCGAGAAGCTATCGGTGACACTTCGAAAGGCAGGATACCGAATACATCCACCAAGAAGCAGCCGGTGACGAATCGGAAAACTGGATAGACGAACTAGTCAACCGAGAAGCAATCGGTGACAGTTCGAAAGGCAGGATTCCGAATACATCCACCGAGAAGCAGCCGGTGACGGATAGGAAAGCAGGATAGACAAACTAGTCAAACGAGAAGCAAGCGGTGACAGTTAGAAAGGCAGGATACCCAATACGTCCAACGAGAAGCTGTCGGTGACGATTAGGAAAGCAGAATAGACGAACTAGTCAACCTAGAAGCAATCGGTGACAGTTCGAAAGAAGGATAGACGAACTAGTCAACCGAGAAGCAATCGGTGACAGTTCGAAATGTAGGAGACCGAATACGTCCACCGAGAAGCAGTCGGTGACGATTCGGAAAGCAGGATAGACAAACAAGCCAACCGAGAAGCAATCAGTGACTGTTCGAAAGGCAGGATGCCGTATACACCCACCGAGAAGCAGTCGGTGACGGTTCGGAAATCAGGACAGACAAACTAGTCTACCGAGAAGCAATCGGTGACAGTTCGAAAGGCAGGATTCCGAATATGTCCACCAAGAAGCAGCCAGTGACGATTCAGAAAGCAGGATAGATGAACTAGTCAACCGAGAAGCAATCGGTGACAGTTCGAAAGGCAGGATTCCGAATACGTCCACCGAGAAGCAGCCAGTGACGGTTCGGAAAGCAGGATTGACGAACTTGTCAACCGAGAAGCAGCTGGTGACGATTCAGAAAGAAAGAAAGACAAACTAGCCGACCGAGAAGCAATCAATGACAGTTCGAAAGGTAGGATACCGAATACGTCCACCGAGAAGCAGCCGATGATGATTTAGAAAGCAGGATTGACGAACTAGTCAAACGAGAAGCAATCGGTGACAGTTCGAAAGGCCGGATACCGAATACGTCCATCGAGAAGCAGCCAGTGACGATTCGAAAAGCAGGATAGACGAACTAGTCAACAGAGAAGCAATCGGTGACTATTCGGAAGGCAAGATGCCGAAAATGTCCACCGAGAAGCAACCGGTGACGATTTGGATAGCAGGATAGACGAACTACACAACCAAGAAGCAATCGGTGACAGTTCGAAAGGCAAGATACCGAATACGTCCACCGTGAAGCAGCCGGTGACGATTCGGAAAGCAGGATAGACGAATTAGTAAAGCGAGAAGCAATCGGTGATAGTTCGAAAGGGCGGATACCGATAACGTCCACCAAGAAGCAGCCGGTGACGGTTCGGAAAGCAGGATAGACGAACTAGTCAAACGAGAAGCAATCGGTGATAGTTCAAAAGGGAGGATACCGATAACGTCCACCGAGAAGCAGCCGGTGACGGTTCAGAAAGCAGGATAGACGAACTAGTCAAACGAGAAGCAATCGGTGACAGTTTGAAAGACAGGATATCGAATACGTCCACCGAGATGTAGTCGGTGACGGTTCGAAAAGTAGGATAGACGAACTAGTCAAAAGAGAAGCAATCGGTGATAGTTCGGAAAGCAGGATACCAAACACGTCCACCGGGAAGCAGCCGGTGACGATTCGTAAAGCAGTATAGACGAACTAG
Organism: Posidonia australis; assembly: GCA_024699735.1. Taxonomy (NCBI): domain Eukaryota; kingdom Viridiplantae; phylum Streptophyta; class Magnoliopsida; order Alismatales; family Posidoniaceae; genus Posidonia; species Posidonia australis. The sequence continues at coordinate 9,023 of JAMKQA010016310.1, forward strand.
TCAACCGAGATGCAATCGATGATAGTTCGAAAAGCAGGATACCGAATACGTCCACCGAGAAGCAGCCAGAACGGTTCGGAAAGAAGGATAGATGAACTAGTCAACCGAGAAGCAATCAATGACAGTTTGAAAGGCAGGATACCGAATACGTCCACCTAGAAGCAGCCGGTGACGATTCGAAAAGCAGGATTGATGAGCTAGTCAATCGAGAAGCAATCGATGACAGTTCGAACGGCAGGATACCAAAAAACGTCCACCAAGAAGCAGCCGATGATGATACGGAAAGCGGGACTGACGAACTAGTCAACCTAGAAGCAATCAGTGACAATTTGAAAGGTAGGATACCAAATATGTCCACCGAAAAGTAGCCAGTGACGATTCGGAAAGCAGGATAGATGAAATAATCAACCGAGAAGCTATCAGTGACAGTTCGAAAGGCAGGATACTGAATACGTCCACCGAGAAGCAGCTGGTGATGGTTCGGAAGGCAGGATTGACGAAGTCGTCAACCGAGAAGCAATCGGTGACAGTTCGTAAGGCAGGATACCGAATACGTCCACCGAGAAGCAGCCCGTGACGGTTTGGAAAGTAGGATAGACGAACTTGTCAACCGAGAAGCAATCGGTGATAGTTCGAAAGGCAAGATACCGAATACGTCCACCGAGAAGCAGCCGCTGACGGTTCGTAAAGCAGGATAGACGAACAAGTCGACCGAGAAGCAATCGGTGACAGTTCGAATGGTAGGATACCGAATACATCCACCGAGATGCAACTGGTGACGATTCGGAAAGCAAGATAGACGAACTAGTCGACTGAGAAGCCATCGGTGAATGTTCGAAAGGTAGGATACCGAATACGTCCACCGAGAACCAGCCGGTGTCGAATCGAAAAACTGGATAGAAGAACTAGTCAACCAAGAAGCAATCGGTGACAGTTCGAAAGGCAGGATTCCGAATACATCCAAAGAGAAGCAGCCGGTGATGATTAGGAAAGTAGGATAGACGAACTTGTCAACCGACAAGCAATCGGTGACGGTTCGAAAGGCAAGATACCAAATACGTCCACCGAGAAGTTGCCGGTGACGATTCGGAAAACAGGATAAACGAACTAGTCAACCGAGAAGCAATCGGTGACAGTTCGAAAGGCAGGATACCGAATACATCCACAGAGAAGCAGCCGGTGACGGTTTGGAATGTCGGAAAGACGAACTAGTCAAACGAGAAGCAATCAGTGACAGTTCGAATGTCAGGATACTGAATACGTCCACCGAGAAGCAGTTGGTGACGATTCGGAAAGCAGGATAGACGAACTAGTCAACCGAGAAGCAATCGATGACAGTTCGAAAGGAAGGATACCGAATACGTACACTGAGAAGCAGCTGGTGACGGTTCAGAAAGCAGGATAGAAGAACTAGTTAACCGAGAAGCAATCGGTGACAGTTCGAAAGGACGGGTACCGAATACGTCCATCGAGAAGCTACCGATGACGATTCGCAAAACCGGATAAACGAACAAGTCAACCGAGAAGCTATCGGTGACAGTTCGGAAGGCAGGATACCGAATACGTCCACCGAGAATCAGTCGGTGACGGTTCGGAAAGCAGGATAGACGAACTAGTCAAACGAGAAGCAATCGGTGACAGTTCGAAAGGCAGGATACCGAATACGTCCACCGAGAAGCAGCCGGTGACGATTCGGAAAGCAGGATAGACGAACTAGTCGACCGACAAGCAATCGGTGATAGTTCGAAAGGCAGGATATAGAATACGTCCACTGAGAAGCAGCCGGTGACGGTTCGGAAAGCAGGATAGAAGAACTAGTCAACCGAGAAGCAATCGGTGACAGTTCGAATGGCAGTATACCAAATACGTCCACCTAGAAGCAGCCGACGACGATTCAGAAGACCGGATAAATAGACTAGTCAACCGAGAGGCAATCGGTGACAGTTCGAATGGCAGGAGACCGAATACGTCCACCGAGAAGCAGCCGGTGACGGTTCGGATAGCAGGATAGACGAACTTGTCGACCGAGATGCAATCGGTGACAGTTCGAAAGGCAGGATACATAAAACGTCCACCGAGAAGCAGCCGGTGACGATTCGAAAAGTCGGATGGACGAACTTGTCAAACGAGAAGCAATTGGTGACTGTTCGAAAGGCAGGATACCGAATACGTCCACCGAGAAGCAGCCGGTGACGAATCGGAAAACTGGGTAGATGAACTAGTCAACCGAGAAGCAATCGGTGACAGTTCGAAAGGCAGGATTCCGAATACATCCACCGAGAAGCAGCTGGTGACGATTAGGAAAGCCGGATAGACGAACTAGTCAACCGAGAAGCAATCGGTGACGGTTCGAAAGGCAGGATACCGAATACGTCCACCGAGAAGCAACCAGTGACGATTCGGAAAATAGGATAAACGAACTAGTCAACTGAGATGTAATCGGTGACAATTCGAAAGGCAGGATACCGAATACGTCCACCGAGAAGCAGCCGATGACGGTTCGGAAAGTCGGAAAAACGAACTAGTCAAACGAGAAGCAATCGGTGACAGTTCGAATGGCAGGATACAAAATACGTCCACGGCGAAGCAGCTGGTGACGATTCAGAATGCAGGATAGACGAACTAGTCAACTGAGAAGCAATCGGTGACAGTTCGAAAGGAAGGATACCGAATACGTCCACCGAAAAGCAGCCAGTGACGGTTCGGAAAGCAGGATAGATGAACTAGTTAACAGAGAAGCAATCGGTGACCGTTCGAAAGGCAGGATACCGAATATGTCCACCAAGAAGCAGCCGGTGACGATTCGAAAAACAGGATAAACGAACTAGTCAACCGAGAAGCTATCGGTGATAGTTCGGAAGGCAGGATACCGAATACGTCCACCGAGAATCAACCGGTGACGGTTCGGAAAGAAGGATAGACGAACTATTCAAACGAGAAGCAATCATAACAGTTCGAAAGGCAGAATACCGAATACGTCCACCGAGAAGCAGCCGGTGACGATTCGGAAAACAGGATAGACGAACTAGTCGACCGAGAAGCAATCGGTGACAGTTCGAAAGGCAGGATATAGAATACGTCCACTGAGAAGCAGCCGGTGACGGTTCAGAAAGCAGGATAGACGAACTAGTCAACCGAGATGCAATCAGTGACATTTTGAAAGGCAGGATACCAAATACGTCCACCTAGAAGCAGCCAGTGACGATTCGGAAGACAGGATAAACGGACTAGTCAACCGAGAGGCAATCGGTGACTGTTCGAAAGGCGGGATACCGAATACGTCCACCGAGAAGCAGCCGGTGACGGTTTGAAAAGCAGGATAGAC
>JAMKQA010016319.1:0-14553 GCA_024699735.1 Posidonia australis
CTCAATAAAATCCATTAAAAATTTTAATCTAATTAAAAAGAAACCTTAATCCAAACAAAAATCAAGCAAAAAACCAATGAAATCAAAATCTAAGTCAAAAACCCTAATAAAGACCAATTAAACCAAGATTTAAATTAAACCGCTAATTAATCAAGTAAAAAACCAATTAAATCTAAATTAAAACTCCAACATAAAACTTTAAACCACTTAAATTCAGAAAAATCCTAAAATAATAAAACCCAAAAAGACCCTAATTTAAAATCACTTAATTAAACTCAAAACCCTAATTAAAATCCAAAAAAACCCTAATCACTTAATTAAACTCAAAACCCTACAAATCCTAATTCAAATCACTTAATTAAACTCAAAACCTTAATTAATATCCAAAAAAACCCTAATCACTTAATTAAACTCAAAACCCTAATTAAAATCCAAAACCCCTAAATTAAACTCAAAACCCAAATTAAAACCCAAAAACCCTAATTAAACTAAAAAACTTAATTAAAACCCAAAAACCCTAATTAAAATCAAAAAACCTAATCCCCAAAACCTTTAAGTAATTAAAATCCAAAAAACCTAATTTAAAATCAATTAATCAAACTTAAAAATAATACTAATTTAAAACCAATTAAACCTTAAATCACAAAATCAAAAATGTAATTAAAATTACCAAAAACAAATAATTAAAAATCTAAAACCAAAAATCTAAATCCCTTAAAACCTAAAAAACAAAAAGCTAAAAACAAAAGCCCAAAACCCAGGCCCGTTCAGCCCAATCCAGCTCACTGCATTTCTCAACCAAAAACTTTAGAAAACAGGAAAAATAATTCGGACAACCCTGAGTTTTCTGATGGCAATCCCGAGATCTCCAGAGAGTATCTTCTCCTCCTTGTGATCTTCGAGGATCCCCCAACAACTCCTACTAGCTCACGCGAGCATCGGGCGGTCCTCAACCATCGAAGAGGAAGATCGATAACTTTGGAGGCCACTATCGATGTATAAAAGACTCGCCACCGACCAAGAGGACCACTTCCAGCCCACTGTGAAGCATCCACGAAACCCTGAGAGAATCCCTAGCAATTCCCTGACTTCAAAGCACTTCTTCCAACCCACTTGTAGCCCTAGAACCCCCCTGAACGGTCACAACCAAAGCAGCCACCGGAGAAGCGTCGCCGTCGAGCATCGCCGGGGAGACAATGTTGCCAACCAGGTACTCATTTTCCCCTATCTTTCAATCTTGAGCATGCCCCTTAAGTCTATATAGCCTTTCTTGTGCTTTCCGCGGGAGCTCACTGCCCTGCGCGTCGTCGTCCCTGCTTTCGGTGGTGGGTTCACCACCATCGGTGAGGCTAGTGGCCTCCTAGGTCCAAGGGAGGCCCCACGGGCCTCTCCCCCCTTTTCCTCCTCCTCCTCCCTGAGCTTCCATTACTCAGGAGGAGTCCAACCGACCCCCATGAGCCAAATATCTCTCGCCGCCGCTCTGCACCGTCGATCGCCGTCGCGAAGCCATTAGAACCCTCTAGACGCCCTCATCGCTCACCACCTCGTCCAGAAGCTCCACCACATCGCCACGCATCTCGCTTGGCTGCTGCGCCATTGTTCTAGAGCCTGGAGTGCCACCCTAGCCTCCGCCGTAGTTGTCTCCAATGCAAGGGATGGGTGGAACACCCCAGACGTCCCCAACTATCAACGACACCACCAGGAGCCTCCTCGTGCTGCCTTGATGCTCCTTCGACCTCTGCTCGAGCCTTGCCATCGTCAGAGAGCCAATGCCACCTCGTCGTCGTCTTCCCCAACGCCAACAGGCCACCACGCTGGAGCTAGAGGTGGGGAGGGCATCTTAGGCCTCCCCAGTCCTGTCCACCTCGCCAGAGAGTTTCACCGCACCGCCCTCAAGCTTCCTTGGCCGTCGCCGCCTTCCTCCGCCGCTGTGCCATCGGCAAAGACCCGTCGAAATCCTCATCGGAGATCAGACGCTGGTGAATTTCAAAGAAGAGTTTTTTTAGATTAGGTCCTGTAATTTTAGGGTTTTTACTTTTAGGCCCTTAGATCCTTACATTTAGGTCCTGTGTTTTTATGTTTAAGCTCATTTAGTTTTAAATAACTTTTATTTCTTTATTTTGTTTATATAAAAATTGCATATAGCTCCCTACATATTTTATTTTTCTATCTTTATTGCATTTATACATGTTTTCTCACATTTAAGTCTTTGAGATTATATTTTCTTAGCAACTAAGTCCTGAACATTTGCATCATGCACCAAGAGTTTTTTAAAATGAGTTTTCCCTATGACATTTGCATTCTAAACCCTAAAAAACTTCATAATCATACTGATCATTATAAAAGTCAAATTTTCATTACATTTAAGCCCTACAATTTTATATGTAGGCCCTTGGATTCATAACATACAATCATTGAGCATAGGAAATTTACATCTTGACCCTTAGACTAACTCCGAATTCATCATTTAGGGTTTTAATTGTTTTCACATCCATTTTTGACATTTTCAACTCATTGCATTTATAATTTTGCACTTAAATATATTTTTCACTTAAAAATCATGTTTGCATTGTAAATTGATCTTTAATCCACATTTTAGTCATATTTGCACTTTATGTGTGAATTTTGCACATTAGACCCTAAATTTTCAGGAAATTACCAAATGCAATTCTCACACATCTCAGTGCCACATTTTCATTTAATCCATCATTTACACATTAGGATAGAGGCCACTGAATATACTTCAATCAGGTTTTCCCCCTTTTGTTGTGAATTTTACACTTTGGTCCCTACTCTTGTCCTTTACCTTGTTATATCATTTTCTTATTTTGAAAACCTTGTCCCTATCATGTTTTCTTGCAAATAACATTTTCCTGACATTTTACACACATTTTGGTATATCTTAGACCATGCATCATACACATGCACACATTTATCACATCTGGCCATAGAAATGACCAAATTGCTCCTGTGTCACCAATTCATACACATGCATGTTAGTTTTGCACTCAGTTATGTATAATCTTTGTCTAAGTCATTCCTAAACATCTTTTACACATTTAGTTACACATTCATACATTTTGCATAGCTTTCATTACATTTGCGTATCAATCCATCCTTTTTAAGTAAGTCTACATTCTATGTGTTCTTTTCGTGGGTTTTTCCTCATTTTGTTTTCGGTTTCCTTCGCTTGACATTTGATTTGATTCCCTTAATCCTACAGTTTGGAATTTTCGATTTGATTTGGATTTCATTGCCTGAAGACATACACTAACTAACCTAAAGGCCCACATTGACCCAATTGCGGATTATTTTCCCTTTTTGATTTTTATGACGCTTTTTCATGATTCTAACGATTTGGGTTGATCCCACTCTTGATCCTCTCGATATCAATATAGTTTCCTGGACTATTCTCTTCAAAAATACTGTCATTTTATGTGATTTTCTTCACGTGTCACCATTTGCCTGTTTTACGTAAACTTCTTCGCAATTTTTTCATTTGATTTCCGTGATGTTTTCTACGATTCTAATGAAATGGGTCCATTGTATTTTTGATTTTCTTATTGTCAGTATGATTTTCCGAGCCATTCTTGCTAAAAACATCGTCATTTCATGTGATTTTCTTTGTCATGTCGTATTTCGTGATTTCATCATTCTATGTGGATTTCTTTGCAGTTTTTGCTCACCATTTTGCACATCCATCTAGTCTTGACTTAGCATTCATATTAACATGATTAGAGTACAATATAGGCTTAGCAAGCATTCATTCAGCCTCCAACAAACGAATTGGACTACAAAGACCAAGTTTCTCGGACATATGGGGGTGCCTAATACCTTCTCCGTGCGTAATAGGAATCCTTACCCATTCTCTGGTTTGTAGACATCTGGCCTTTTCATTTGCATCACATGCATTCATCTTTTTGTAATTTGTTTGTGGTTTTCCTCGTCTTTTCCTTAAAAGACTAGGTGGCAACTTCATTTTTTCGTTTTTATCTTATCTTGCGCCTTCGCCATCCTGATATCACTGTAGCCTTCTCTCTCTGGTGCGACTCCATGTCTCATTCTCGGACGGACATGGTCACAATAATATATAAGTCATTTCAAGTAATTATCTATGTTCTTAAATAGATGTCATTATATATTATATTTACCGTCAACATAAAAAAGTAGTTGTCGCTATAATTAAGTTTTTGTGATGTAAATGTTGTTTCCATCGGTAATTTTGATTTATATTGATAGTTTAAAATCGACTATTATAATATCTAATTTATAAAGATGATTAATGATTATTTATATCAATGATCATTTTATATTGATTATCAGGAAATATGAATTTTCTTACAGCGTAACCAAGAAAACACAAATGCCTCCTTAGGTAATGGTTACTCTTGCAAACTGAAACGAATCAAATGTTCCCTTTTGACATAGCTAACAGGAGTGGTTCCCAATAATGTAGCTTGCATGGCATACAATGCCTATGCCTGGGTTCTTTCGAATTTTATCATGTGTCTCTGAAGAGACGGAAAATCTTCTCTAGAAGGTATCATTTTTAATCGAACAGAAAAGGTCTGATTTCCCTCGATTCATCGGGCCCGTCACGTGAAGTTAGCCCAGTTACTGCTCGCTTGGGATCCGGATCCTCCTCTTCGCGACCGAATCGTGATCTACGCTTCTCTTTCATATTTAGGCGGGCAGGAACAAAGACGAACAGCAATACAGCATAGTCAAGGCAAAGCCCTAGCATGTCCTCCTCCAAAATCCAGAAGAAACACCGCCACCATGGCGGTGATTCGGGCAGTGGTGGTGGTGTTCCTTCTCCTTCCCAAAAACAAAAACCTCCTCATTCTTCTTCTTCTTCCGATCAACAACAGAAACAATCACCACTCGCCACCGTCACCGCCACCGTCACCGCCACCGCCACCGCCACCGCCACCGCCACCGCCAACAATAGCAATTCCGTCCCCGACCCGTCCTCCTCTTCTTCTCCTAACCCTCCCATTCCCCACCACCCGATCCTCCCCCCACTCGACGCGCCTCCCCCGCCTCCGGCCTACGGCTTCCACATGCTCGACCGCCGGACCATCGTCCTGGCTGACGGCAGCGTGCGCTCCTACTTCGCCCTTCCTCCAGACCACACCTTCATGCCTAGACCCGATCTTGGAGGCGGCGGCGGCTTTGGGCACGACAGCAGGCAGCACTTCCCCCACCCACACCTTCCTCCTCACCTCCGTCCACCCGCTGGTGGTGGTGGCCGATTCAGCCCGGAGAGTTTCCGGGATCCGTTGCCGGTCGGCCGAGGAGGGGACTACTGGTCCTCGTTGGGACTCGACGGGCCGAATTCGCTGAAGAGGAAGCACGGGGAGGAGGACGATTACACGCGGCGGTTTGGTCAGCATGTTGGGCCGCTGCCATATGGGAATCCCGGGATTGATTACATGGGAAGGCCCGTGGGGAGTCCGTTGTACAGGGATAGGTTGGACGGCGATGGCCGGGTGCCTAAGAACGCTAGGTTGGGAGGAGCATCTCCGAGCCATGAGGATCGGCTGCTGGTCCGTGGTGATGGTGTGCCTCCTGCTGCCTTGGATGTTGACCCCCATGCGCTCAAGAGGGCGTTTCTTAGGTTCTCAAAGTCGATCAATGAGAGTGCCTCACAGAGGAAGAATTATTTGGAGGATGGGAAGCACAGTCGTCTTTCCTGTCTTGCTTGTGGCAGGTTCGATGGCTTACTTGACTTGACTCGTAATTATTGCAAGGTGTCCAGCGATGACCATTTTACTTTGTCCCCGCAAATATGTTTTACGTAGGTTTCAGTTTACGAGAACCTGTTTTTGGTATATCAGGTTGACACATCTAGTAGTCTGATTTAGCATGGAATATCAGGTTCAGCTCATTTAGTTGTTGTAGGCTCATTCCAGTGTCATAGCGTCTTTTGGCAGCGGTATAGGCTTAAATGTTGCATGACGATTTTGGTAGTTGTGATACTATGTATTTTATGATTTTATCATTAGTACTAAGTTGGTTGTATTTAGATGTTACTGTAACAAAGTCTATGGTTCATGGACAGTGGTCCGTGAATCTACCCATAAACTAGATGTGTTCCTTGATTATTATAATTCCTAAATTATACATCCTCAAGATGAATCAATATCCGTATTAGCATGTTCATCTTTGTAAAAATCCAGATATGAATCCTTATTTGTTTGTCTTTCGAGATCCCTATCGCACCCCTAAAGCACAGCCTTAGGTATGTAGGTAGCGGATATTATAATCCAGATTTGGATATTGTGTGATACAATCAGTTTCTTGGTTTGTGTTGTTGTATCATACTAGTGATACACACGTAGTAAAATGCATTCTTCCTTGCCTATAAGTGGTTCAGAGGCTATTGAAACTTACGGTTTGTTTCGGGAACAACTTATTGGAGAAATTTTTGTCGGAATCCTCCCAAAAATGGCATTTCTAGATGCTTCTTGGTCACCGATTGGCTAATACGGAGTTGATACTTGATGTGGTTTCTTCTGTATCCCTTGTATCTAGATTTTTGTACATACACACATATGGTATCCATGTCCAGAAGGATGTAAAGGATCATATCCTCATATGTAGCTAGTGGATATAATAATTCAAATATTCTGCTTGATTATTAAATTTACAAAAATTTGTAAATCATAAACTATACTATTTAATGATTACAGATTAAGAGCCACTTATGTAAGGGCAAAAGCTTAATAAAATTTAGTAAATAACATTTTCATTATAAAATATGAGATCGTGTAGTTATGAAGGGAACCCACATGAATCAGTTTAATAAAACCTCCATTGTGTCCAATGTGGGACAAGTTATATACTGCCTTATTCTTGATAAATTTATCTATTCACCTATCCAACATTGTATGATACAGATATGAGTATGAATAGGATAAGAATAAGAATATTTGTGGACATAATTTTTGGTCTTCGGAGCAGATTATCAACAATTGTGTTCACTCTTTTTTTTTTTTGAATTTTTTATGGATTTGAAGTTGGTTCAATTTTTTTTTTTTGGTTTAAAATTTTGAAATCAGTTACAGATTCAAAGCGAATTTTTGGCAATCCTAACTTAAGATTGGTCCTTGGAGATATTGTTTCCCTTGGCCTTTGCTACTCCATTTAGATTCTCTTGTAAGATTTCTCTTAGACCAAAAATTTACAAAATGGAACAAGTAGCTGAGAATTCTGGATCCATATTGAAAATCCTTTTTTTCCATTTTGTAAAAGGTGCCTTTTATTTTTCTTATTTTTAAGTGCCAAATTGTGCTTCTATTTCTTAGTTGGAATTTTCTCCTCCTTTGCCTTTGTTTTGGTTATAATGTAGTAGAGAAGATTTGGGGAGTCTCAGGCATAGTTATTTTTAAGAATATGGTTCATTGTTTGTTCTTTTGGATTCAAATAATTTCGAATGAATAGTCCTGCTGACATTTGGGAATATATATGAATGACCTTCAGCACTGCTCTGAGAGTACTGTAATATCAATGAATTAGCATGATAGAACTAATGTTGTGCTTGTTTGTATAACTGAGCTTATCAGACTAACCTGGTAATGATAGATCTATATGCAACACTTGTATAATTCTAAGAATTAGAAATGTAGTAGAATACATGCTATGTTTAGTTTCATGTAATACAAGTTTACATTTCTAACAGTTAAAACTAGGCCTGTGACTCTGTGAAGCTATACAAATTGCACAATAGATGCATAGATTTCGTCTTCCCTTGAGAGAGTCATCTTCTCCCAATTGAGGGAGTCATACTCTACCTGTCGACAGAGTCTTCTTCTCCCCATTGTGGGAGTCTTCATGAAGAAGAAGAAGAATAGATTTCCTCTTTGGTAGAAGACGTCTATACTGTTTTTTTTTCTCTTTGATGAATAGATTTCCTCTTCCCTTGAGGGAGTCATCTTCTCCCAATTGAGGGTGTCATACTCTTCCTGTCGACAAAGTCTTCTTCTCCCCATTGTGGGAGTCTTCATCTCACCACTGAGGGACTCTTCTTCTCTCTATTGAGGTTTTTTTCCCTATCCAATGTGGAGAGTTTCTTTCATGTTGTCTCTCTTGTCTCCAATGAGGTATTTGTTCTCAACTGGGCGAGCAGGGAACATGATTTCAATGATGGTCTCTGGTGATTTGTAACCACTTTCCAGTTTTGATGCTTTGAATTTCATCCTTTCAAGCATCAGCTGGGAAGGGAAGCCAATTACAAGATGAGGATATGCCAATTATGTCTTTTGTGAAATTTGTTAGTTTTATGCTACAACTTTGAAATAATAAAAAATTGCATGTATTGGGAAGAAAAAGATGTTGAAGTTGAGACCTCTACAGTGTTGTTGGTCCGTTTTGTTGATTGGAAATAAGGTAGTTTTCAATAATGAAACTGCAGTTTACCGGTCTTATTGGAGAGGGTTATGTCTACATTGGTTATGTGGGGTTGTACCTGGTTTGATATGAAACAGGAGGGTTTCTCTGTATTGGAAGAGTGTGGTCTGGGGTCCTTAGGATTTGCTCCTAAGAATTTGTAAAATTTTCCCCCATTGGATTATCAAATATAATGAAAATTCTTACTCTTCAAAAAAAAAAACTCATGTGCAATTATACAAGTTGTACATTTATAGTTTTATATATTGTACATTATTTATTAGACCAGAATATTGTTATATATACACTTTACAGTTTCATTAATCACAAATGTACTGTTCTACAGGAAAAAAAATTGCTCTGCAATTATGTAATATTGCCCATGTGCAGCTATTCAATTGCACATGTACAGCTCAACTTGTTTGACATATTTTATGTTTTATCTAAATGTTGCACATTTACGGTTCTACTTGTTTGACATATTTTATGTTTTATATTACACTTACTGTTCTATAGGCTGCATGTGTATAAATTTATATGAATCACAAACAAAAAATTTGTGTATTCGTGAATGGAGATTTTGTTGTGAATTGGGACATGTACAGTTCCATAGATTACTTGTTGCAACTTGCAACCTAATGAACTGCACAGGTTGCAGTTATGACAATTGGCTCAGAGTTCTTTGAAATTGATGAGTAGTTGCTTGCCTTTCAGTTGACTGGGTAATGTAGATTATGGTTGAATCTGGATTAGGATCAAGTCATATTCTTGATATATGGAGGTGGGATAGTATCCATTATAAAAAATGTGATCTAGGACTGGATAGTCCATATATTTCTTTGATATAAAATTACTAGTTCAGTACAAGATATCTAGATATCTTTGTAGTCCATACAGCATTTTTTCATACTCATACAAGTCATTGTACACGATCATATAGCTAGAATTTGAGACTTATCAGATTTAGCTCTTGACTTGGGTGACAGGAACATGTGAGCCTTTTGTTAATATGGATGTGGTATAGTATCCATATATTATTGCCTTTGATCTGGTACCGAGTAGTTCCAGATTCTTGATATAAAATGATTATTCAGTACAGCGTATGATATGTACCTAATTGGAAAGCATAAAGTACAAATACATTAGACACTCGCCAGAAATATCAACAGAATGCCTCTTTATTCATACAGCAATCTTGTCAAGCTGATATGCATTATTGTACATGATCAAGCTGCTAGAATGCGAGTCTTGTGAGATTTAGCTCTTGACTTGGGTGATTGGATCACGTGTGTCTCTTGTTAATTGCTGTTGACAAATTGGCAATGTCACCGGAAACAAGTTGTTTTATTTGGCCTTAGATTGTGTGGATTTTTTTTTCATTGTTTTGTTTATTATGTGCCATCAAATAGTTAGTCATTTTTGTATAAGGAATCAGTGGCTCTTCAGTCCCTATATCTTTGGTAACAGCCATTCTTTCTGTCACTTGCTGAAGATTATACATGAATACTCTATGCATATCTTGCAATCTTGGTCAAAGCTTACACTCCCCCCCTCTCTCTCTCTGGTTTGGTTTTTTGCTTGGATGATGTTTTCAGTTCTTGTGCCCCTTTTATTATCTTACATTGTTTGTTTTCTGTGTGAAATATGCTGTTGAAATTTTTTGATAGGACACCAAACTCCTTTGAAGTGTATGGTTCAGTATCAGTGTGTTCTGCACATGGCTCTAAAATCTGACATGTTTCTTGATATGGAAACATGTTGGTGGCTTGTGTTAGTTTTTCATGCTAAGGAAATTAATAATTATATTGGTACCAAGTCCTCATTAACTGGATTTCGGACACAAGTTGGAAGAATCTTGGTTTGTTGGGATGTCTGTAAGTCCATGGTTTGAGAGTATTTAGATATAGTTATTTAATCATATAGAGCTTATACTGGCATCATTCTGTGTATGCAAGGGATTGTTGTTTTATCTGCTTAGGTACAATTTACTCTTTTGTGGGCTAGCACTTTAAGAAAATTTATGACTGAATATTGCTAGTGAATTGTGTACAGTAAGATATGTGTGACTTCCTTTGAGAGACTGAGGTTAGCTATAGAAAATTACTTCATATGAATGGCAATTGTTTACACTTCTACCTCACAACTTAGAAGCCCTCAAGGCTGAGTGGCTCTGAGTGTATAGTGTTGCATGGCACTTTCCTGAGGACGTTCTGTCTCCCTTTCTGCTGCCCTTTTTTTCTGCATTTTGTCTTTTCTGTGTTTGCTCCATATTATATTGGCTGTTGCTTGTTTTTGCTGTTCCTTTTTTCCCTGCTTGTATTTTCTATATGTTAAGGCCTGTTTCCGTCTTGTGTTTCTTCTCCTATTTGTTGTTTCTGGTTTTTGAGTAAATTTATTTTTGTTACTGTTCAAAAACTGTTTGAACTTGGAAATCTGGTGTGTACTTTGTATGTCAATGTCTCTATTAAAACCCTTGTCTGTTGTTTCTTTGACTTCCATCCACGGTATTAAACATGGAAGCCTGTTTTGTGCTTTGTGTAGTAGTGGTTGAACAAAAACCTTTATATGTATTGGTCGAATTCTTTTGATTACCATCAAAAATATTAAATGCATTGCATTCAATGCTCATATGTTCAAAATGTAGGGCTTCCAAGGAATTTGCTGACTTGCATGGGCTCATTATGCACACATATGGTTCACAAAATGCTGATTTGCGTCTTGATCATCTTGGACTACACAAAGCTCTTTGTGTTCTTATGGGATGGAACTACACAATAGCACCTGATGATTCCAAAGCATACCAGTCGTTTTCTGCTACTGAGGCAGCCATTAATAAGGAGGATTTGATCATGTGGCCTCCTAATGTAATCATTCACAATACCATTACTGGAAGACGAAAAGATGGTCGGATGGAGGGTATAGGAAACAAGGAAATGGATAATAAACTTAAAGGTATAATTTTACTTTGTTGTTCATTTTGTTGCATGCTATTTATTTTCGCCTTTTTTGTTTACTTCATAAATGCACTTTATCTATGTTATTTATGTTGGGCCATAATAAAGTAAGCACATGTTTCAATCTTATTTTATAATTTTGATGATTTAGCTGCATATCTGTTACTTTGTTATTATCTTAATAATTAAATTCAGCTCAGCTGCTTGTTTCTGTGATTGCTGATGGGTGGATAGCTAATGCAAGACTTTAGTAGGGTGCTCTACAATTTTGCCGTTTTTGCTTGAATTCATAGTGCATATAATTAAGTTAGCACAAAATGCTGGAACTTGAACTTATACAAAGGAGACCATAAAAAAAATGCTTGTGTCATGCTCTGAAGTATGGGTATAGCACTTTAGTTGGGCCTTGCCAATACATGCTAGATAGTATATAACAATGTGACACACTTTGTTGCAGATGCTAATCTAAGGTTGTTGGGCCTCATACATGGATTTAAGGTAGCACAAAATGTTAGAATTTGAACTTTTATACATAGGGACCAAAAAATCTGTTAGTTTATATCTATGGTGTTGTACTTTTATGAATAGTATTTATGGTTTCATACTTGAGTAGGGACACAGAACTTTAGTTGGGTGTTGCCAATACATGCTAGATAGTTCTAATATAGCAATGCGACATACTGTTGCAGATGTTATTCTCAGGTTGTTGGCCTTCATGGAGGTTAATTTTCTGGTCCTGACATGTTAGTCCATATGCAAGATTTGTGGAAAAGTTTTGTTTTATTAGACATGACAAAAGTTACATTGTAGGTTTTCCATCTATCTCTGGTTTTTTCTTGTCAGAGGTTTAAATTCAGAAATTGTTTTTATCATATCATACTATTTATGTGTCACATTTTGAAGGTTTGATTTTGTTGTACTTTATAGAGACTCTGTGGATTAGGAGAGATTGTGGATACCATTTCTATCATGGAATGCTTTTGCCATCTTTTTTTAAAATTTATTAGATTGTTCAGATGTTGCAATACAGTGCACTTGTTATAGATGCTAAACTCGGGTTTCTGGCCTGTTGTATATATAATTATCGTGGTCTTTGTGGAGAATGTGTCTATGAGTCATTATTAAAGAAGTCAGCTTGTAGGTTGTCCATGTTTAATCTCTCTAGTTTTCTCCATTGGAAGTTCAATTTTTTTTGATAGAGTATGAGGGCTTTTTTCCTTTGTGAGATCCTAAGATCCTTGGTTTATTGGTTGACCCAAAGATTCCAAGGATGCATTTGGTGAACGAGAAGAACGACAAGCATTGATTGCTTGTTGAAACATTTGTTTGGTGATCACTATTTTAATGTGGTATTTTAAGCATTAAGCTTTAAGTTAAATGATAAATTTCTTAAAATATAAGTTTTTTTAATTGGAAGTTGTTTTTATGAAATGATTTTTTTGGATAGAATGTGAGGGTTTTCCCCTTCTGAAGATCCTAAGATTCTTCAGCTTTGTTGGTGATTTAGAGATTCTGGGGTTTCCTTTTTTAAACAAGAAGAATACCATTGAAAAATAAGTTTCAATTGAGTTTTTTGTTTAAATTCTGCACCCAATGGAATTCAAACCTGCAGCTCCTCAATTTGAGTAATAATAACGTAAGGTATTTTCTTAGCAAATGGTTTCAAAACATAGAGTTTTCATTTAATTTGATGGTAAAGGCAACTATGCTGGTAGTGATATTGCGAACATATGGCTGGGTCGGTGTTAGCATTGCTAATGGCATTGGTTGTTGAACACATTAGTAGTGTAAGTGAGCTTGTTTTCCCTGATGGCTTCATCAATGATGACATTGCTGTTGTCACTTTGGCTATGGTGATGATGATGATGATAATTATGGTGGTGGCAGTATTTGTTCCACTTAGGGTAACTGAAGTCGAATGCATTAGTAGTGTACATGAGCTTGTTTTAGTGTACATGAGCTTGTTTTGCACTGCTGGTGAGCTGGCCTTAAATGATGGAACTACTTGCCATACTTATAGAAGTAGGAGCCACCTCCACAAGCTTAGACCATGTGGTGATCCTGGAGGACCTAAACTAATTTGGACACATTCAGAGTTTATTGCACATCATGTAGACAAAGAAGTGCCAAGATGTGTATAGGTGGTGGGAAATACTACCTCATCAACTTAAGCATCTTAGACCTTGTTGGATCTGAAGTCGTGTATGGGTTAGTAGTTTCCTTGAATCTCTTTTGCATTGGACAAGTTTAGGTGTGCCATATGTCAGGGTGTTTTGGTGGTGATGGTAATAATTTTGGTGCTACAATGAAGAGGTGGTGGTGTTAGTGAAGGTAGTATTACATTGTTCTTGATGTACTGAAAGGTTGTAGAGTCTGATAGTTCTACAAAGCTTTGTCATTAACAAGGGAGCTTTCAGTACTTGTACATGGGATGTATTGAAAGACTAATGTTTATATATTCTTTATCAAACTGTGTTTTCAGTTATTTGTAGAGAGGATTTATTAATGTACATCAAACTCTTTATCCTTAATCAGTTCTTTCTTGTTTCTGAGTATTTGTGTTCCTGGCTCTTTAAATCTTCTTTCCAGAAGATTTAGTATAACACTATTGGCAACAGAAGCAGGGATTCCTTTTGTTTTGCAAGTTAAGTGGGAATATGAAGTGAATTTCTCCTATACTTGTGGTTTTACAAGATATTGGTGGTTTGAACCCTAAAGACGTTAGTAAAAATAAAAGATGTGTAAATATGCTATGCAGTCTCAGCTAGAACCCATAGTCCCCACAAAGAGTGAAAAAAGAGGGGGTAAAAAAGAAAAATAAAGCCAGGTCTCAACTATTGAAATTGTTGGGTTATGACATTAAGGTATGAGGATGTCATCTAAGTCATGCAGCCTTGTTCACATAACTTGAGTTATTACGAGTGAGTCAGTTTTGGTCATAGAATTAAACATCAATTTCATGTCGGATTTTGGTTTGACAAAAATAAAAAAAGAAAATGTGTCGGACATCAGTGACAATATTTGTAGAAACCATAGAATCAAACGTCGGTTTCGTGTCGGACTTCGGTCCGACAAAAATAGGAAACGTGTCGGACATCGGTGGAAATGTCGGTGGAAACGCGATAAATTTACGGAAGTCCATGGAAATGGTAAAAAAACTTTGAATTTTGATTTGAAACTCTTAGATAAGCTAAAGTAAGTAATAATC
>JAMKQA010016323.1:0-11144 GCA_024699735.1 Posidonia australis
TCCATCCTTTCACAACCCTATCCTTCCATTCCCTCTTATGAAAATTGTTATTCTCTCATTTTCCTTGTTTCCCATCGTGTATGACAGCCCTGGTAGCCGTGGACCAAATCAATAGGTAGAAAAGAGAGCGGGGAAAAAAAAAATGCAACTTTTATCCGCAGGCAAGCAAACAAGCGGTGAAAAGATGTGATTTTTTTTTTTTTTTTTGACAATAAAAAGATGTGAACTTTTAAAAGGAGGTGTTCCACCGAGAGTTACTCTTCGTACAGGTTCGTCACTGCCAGAAGCAATCCTGTGGATCTGAAGAGCAAAGTACAATTGTCTGATCCTGGAATTTTCGGTGGAGAGAGAAAGGGCAAGAAGAAGAGAGGAAGGAGAAAGAAAAAAAGTAGTTATCAATAATCGAAAACAGCGATTATTAATCCACACACGACCGTCCATGATCCATCCAACCATAAAATACAACATCCAAGATTACAGCCAAACAGAAGAAAATCTGAAGCCACAGGAAAATCAATAGCAATAGAAACAAACTCCCAAGGAAGGAGGTAGGGAAAAGGACGTTAGATCTGAAACGGTAATATGGATCTTCAACAAGGGATTTGATCAGTGAACCACTTCATGACATGGAGAGGAGCTTTGATCAGCTCAATCGCGAGCTCCACCAACAGCGTCACGCAGAGGCAGCAGGGGCATATGCACGAAAGCAGCAATCTGCACAGATTTCCACGCACTTGTTGGTACACTAAATTTCACGAAACCCAACTGAAGAAACAACGAAAATATTTCCCTTGAAAAAACCCAACCCAAAAGAAAAAAAAAACAATAATAAAATTTAAAGGAGCTTGGGACACGAACCCGACGATCCAGACCACGACGCCGACGATGGAAACGAGGAGGGAGAGGAAGGCGAAGGGGAGGCCCAGCAGCCATCCCAGTGGCCTGCACTCGCAGTCGCAGTCGCAGCACATGTCTTCTTCTTGTCCTGTGCTTCCTGATTGTTGACCTTCTTTCTTGTTAGTTGCCTTCACGGCTTCACAAGGGTGGTGTCGGGAGTAGGGTTCGGTGTTCTTACTCTGAAGCAAAGCACAGCATGCCAATTTCATACGAACACGGAAACCTCTGGGCTCTGGTCCTCCTCCAACTAACCCTTCCTGTGGGGTTGTAATCCTTGGGAACAATCAATCAAACAAATCGGATCTTACACGTCTGTTTGGCAACAGCTATTTGGATCATTTTTTCTTACGATGGATCACTACAATACGTCAAATTCTCGTAGTTAATCCATTGCAAGTCGTATCGCGTTTGAGTTTTCGAATAAACTTATGACAAGTGCTGGTTAAATTTCTTATCATGTATATACCTTTTTTCTTTCTACAATACTATAAGGTAACTCTCACTCACTCACCCCCAACGTAAAATAGCTGAGAGATGATTGCTCACACCATCGAACACAACTAATGTGCTAGTAATATTATTCTCGACACATTTTCTCACACATGCAATAAGGAACTTGAGCAAACTTGATACACAAATAAGTGTCCACAACTTTTTTAAATCAGTGTTTTTGAAAGTTTCCGCAACTTTTTTAAATCAGTGTTTTTGAAAGTTTTTATACACAAATAAGAAACTAAAGTAATAAGATATTCTGACGTAAAAAATGATATTTGATTCAAATTTTCAAGAATAAGTGTTTTTTTATAACTGATTCCAATAATCAATAATTGTTACCAAATTATTTGCCAGATTATTTAATTAATAGAATTACCGTTTACAAACAAAAAAAAAATCGTTACCAAACTGACTCTTAGTCCTAAATTATTCTTACTTGTTCTTTCTTGTTCTCCCTTCAAATAATTGATTGTAATTGGTGGCATATGGTATAAGGCGGTGAGTAGTGGGTCGTCATATTGCAGGAAATGGTTGTTGTGGATCAATGGAATCAAGTTTGTTAGCTCATACACAAATACGGAATCCTAGGAATGTGACAAGATATGGAAGCACAGAACTAGATCAATTTCATTTTTGAAGAAGAACAGCTGGACGATTTTTATTGGTCAACAACAACCATCCAAGGATGGGCTGTACACAAGCTAGATCAGCATTAGCTGTGAAGTCCTGAGTTTTCTTTCTCCATGGCAATAATGGAAGCAAGCCTGTAATGGACCTGCCAGAGTTCAAATTTTCTTTTAGCATGGTTTTAGAGCTGTACAAAAGGTATATGCTTAGCTACGAGGGTCTCCAAATCACACCTCTGATAGGTCACTCTGTCCATTATACGTGGATGATCCATCATACCTACAAATGGGAGAAGACACCAAAATATAAAATTAGCAACATCTAGCAATAAAGTGAAACGACTTGTTTTCATCTATAATACCAGTCACGAGGAATTCCAGCTACATCACGAGCAGAGTAATTGAATGGACCTTTCAGCTCCACATTGAACTCTTTTAGCAATCCTAAATACAAATTAAAAATCTCAATCTACTTGTCGAGGTCTAGGAATGGCAATGATGGCAAAACTATAGCACAAGACTGATAATAACCTTTGAATGCACTGCCAGGTGTCCAACCCATCTTCTGGCAAACTGAGGCAAACCAGAATACACCAACTGCGACATGTGCAACTTCTTCCTCAGCAATCTTGGCCACTATATTTGATGTCCTGTGATCTCCAAATCCTATCAACCTCTGAACAAGTCTAGGACCAGCATCAAGACCTCTGGCTTCCTAAAATTTATCCACATGACAACAGACTATGCACTGTGTTTTGCACACTAAAGCAAGAATAAGAACTAGATGATGAGACTTTTAGACAAGTTCAACTCCTTTTTCAAAAGAACTACCTGAACTAGTGGAATAATGGCCAATCGTGCAGCAACATCTTCAGATGATTTTTCACATTCTCTCCACAAAAAGTTATGAGCAGGCATATCACCATAACTAAAACCAAAAGAAAGATAAACATCATTTAGTCACTTCAATAAAATATAGCACTGATATATCCAACTATACAAATTCATGTAATATGAATATAAAGACACTATTTTATTTTCCTCACAGCCTCACCACAAATTTCCTCAAAACTGAATTTTCACTATTGACATTAGACATGCAGTATGAAGGAAACCGCAATTAAAGATTGAAACTCAGAAAGCAATGCAAAAATGTTCTTAAAACACAGAATGCATATAATAACAATTAGTGTTAGAATAGAATTAGGATAATAGTAAAACTATACAATATTAGTATAGTTATTATTTCTCTTCTAGTTTTTCTCTATCTCTCTTCCTAGGTATATTTTGATGTATCCAAAAGTGATTAGAATTCCTACTTGCAGACTATCCCTAGTTTCAATGTAAGAGTAACAGAGTGGATGCTTCATAGTTCATGCTTATTCAATTTTTGTCTTTCTTTCTCTACATGGTACCAGAGCAAAGGTCCTAACATCTTATTGTTCCATCACCACCATTCTTCCTCGTCAACATGGCCGGATCACCTTGACATGCCTGCTTCCACCATTGCCAAAACGCAAGAACTCCTTAGCAGGCTTATCTCTGATATCCTCCTCTCCCTCATTGCATGATGGGGTCTGTTCTCACAAGACCCACTGCCATGCAAGAGAATGAAGACTAGCACAGTACCCACTCAAGTGAGTTGAAGGTCTATCCACTCAAGTCAGATAAATAGAGATAAATAGAGTCAAGGTGACTCAAATCAGTCCTTGACTCGTGCATGATCCTTAGCAGAATCTGTTCTGCTGGCAATACAGAACACAGGCATGATGGACGTACTGTAAGAACTTCAACCTCACCTCCTCTCCCGGGCATATGGGATCATCCTCGTGCTGACACTTATGTGGTTGCCCTAACATGGATATTTACAGTGAATACCAACCTCATGAATCTCTAGAACAACTCAAGGCAAGTCCTGTTGTCAAAGGTTCACTAAACTTATAATATTGACTATTTTAAGACATTTTGTCCTATTCCTTATCTCAACTTGGTTTGTTGTCTTCTTTCAGCAGTAGTGAATTGAAGTTGGACCCTCTTCCAGCTTGCTGTGAATATACTTTTCTTTATAGTGACCTTGAAGATGATATCACAACAATGGCACACGTTTGAAAATGAAGGGGAACAAAAAATGCTGCACAGACCTAGGAAAGTTATTAATAGGCCTTCAAAATCAGTCAGGCATCACACACTCACTGGCTTTCAAAGGAGTAGTGTGTGTTGATCAGTCAATGTTTGTGCAAAGAGCTCTGTTATGGTGGTGATTCCTAGAGTATTGAGGACACTAAGCAGTATCTGAATGGTTTTTTTTTTGCACCAAGGACATGGGACAGTTGAGATACTTCTTTGATATTTAGGTGCATCTTAGAGTTGTACAATTTCAAAGAAAGTATGTTATTGATCTTTCTCAGGAAATAAGATTACTAGGTGCCAAAGCTGCAGCCACACCTATGGAACAGAACCTAAAGCCTTTTCTATGGGTTTGGGGACAAGACAAGCTACAAGCAGTTAGTTTGGAGATTGACCTGTCTTACAGTTACATCTCTAGATAACCAGTTTACAAAACAAATCCTAAGAAGGCTACTTAGAAAGTTGCCCTTTGTGTCTTAAGTTCTACAAAGCGATTACCTGGCAAAGAACTTGTTTAAGTTGTCAAGGTCGTCCATGTATTGTTGGCTACTCCAATGTTGATTTGCTCATGCTCATGCTTGACTGCCAAATTAGTGTAATGCCACTAAAGCTACAACTCCAATATCTAAATCAAAAAACGATGCATCATTTACCTGAAACCAAGTTCAAACAGCCTCTGCGAGCACCACCCAAAGTGCCTGCTCTCGTCATCCGCCACACGCGCAAAGTCCGCGAAGAACCCATCCCCCAACACCTCCCTGAGACAAGAAAACCTCACCACCGTGTCCCAAGCAAGATCAATCGCATTGAGCTCCACATGCGCCAAACCGTGCAGCATATAAGCATTGAGCGGCAACCCAGATTCCTTCTGCGCCGGCACCTCCTTCGGCCCAACCTACAACAAGTCAACAACCCAACACCCCAAACCATCAAAAGGACCACCCAATCCACACACACAAGCAAAGTCTTCGAACGAACCAGTGTTGGCTTCGATAGCCTCGCGGGGCGATTGGGCGGCCGTGCGAGACCCACGGGGAGTTTGTGCGTCTTCCAGGAGGTGAAGGCGAGGTGGGAGAGATTGGACTTGGCGGCGGGGTCGGGGGTGGAGAGAACCAAAGCACCCCAATCTGCCAGGGAGGAAGGGGAAGGGGAAGGTGAGCTTGCCGTTTGAATGACTTGCTGCGGACCGGAGGGGCCCCAGAGGCGGTTTTCATTGATGGGTGCTTCTCGCCAGGTCTGGAGGCCGGACCAGTGGCAGAAGGGCTTGTTCCCGGTGAGTGTCGCCGCCGCCGGGAGTGATAGCGGTAGGCGGAGACACCTGCACAGCATGGTGCAGTTGTGGTGGCGGGGTGGATTTTGGGGTGTGTGCGGGGGTGTGGGGAGTACTGTATTAATCATGTGGTGACAAAGAAAAGATCTACGAAATGGACGAACACGGAACCAGAACGGAGAGACTTATTTGGTGGTTGTCAATACGGTCAACTCGTTGACAACTATGGTATGAACCATACGAAGTGATTATGACAATAATTACAATATATTACAAGAATAACTAAGACATATAATAAGATTAACTATGATATGCAATAAGTTTAACTATTTTATACTACGATACAAATATGAAAATGCTACAAAAATAAATAAAAAAATCTCAATTCGGTACATTGAGAAGATTTTGACACATGGCTAACAACTTTCCTACTGTTGGCTAACTTTGTTGTTTCTTGTCCTAGCATTAAGTTCCAGTCATATGAACCAATTGAAGAAGAGCAGTAAATCAGCCTTCGAAAAATAATATTTGAAGGAATAATATTTGAGGATTTATGGGGTCTAGGTCCACCAGTTAGGTTTGTTTGTGTATAAAATTTGATTCAAATTGGGATGAGTTAAAGAAAATTGAAAGGAGTTGAATTTTCTTAGAAATTAAAGGAATTTGATGTCTCTTTTAACTTATTTTTTGATGTTAACTAATTATCATGGTGTAATTGGTGAAGAAGAGTGGAACTCATACTTCCTTTTTAGGTTTGAATCATACGAACAACAAAGAGAAAAAAATATATATCTATTGATTTTAAAAAAAAACTCATTTCTTGGTTTTTGTCTATGTCATGGAAATATTGAAAACGTAAATTTCGAATATGTATGAAATTAAACGAAGATTTTATATATTTGTAAATAAATATTTTCATGTACTTTATTTGATAATAAAGTTTATTAAAAATATTATAATTGTTAAATGAATAAAATAAAAAATATAATCCACCATTATTTGATTATCAATAATAAAATACATTATTATCATAAACATTTTTTATAACAAAGTTTATTGAAAATATTATTATTACTATATAAATAACATAAACGTTAAAGTATATAATTATTTGATAATAAAGATTATTAAATTATTAAATAATATTAAATGATAAAATATAATACTATCATATACCATTATTTGAAAATAAGATTTACTACAATAATTATATATTATTAAATAAATAAAGTAATTTACCATTATTTGATAAGAAAGTTCATCAAAATCTTTATATATCTTAAATAAAATTATCATACATTAATATTTGATAACAAAATCTATTATAATCATTATATATTCTTAAATAAATTAATAAAATATTATCATACAAATATAAACATAAAATAAATATTATTATACATAATTATTCGACAATAAATTTTTTAAAATTATTATGTATCAAACAAATATAAATCATGTAAAAATCATTAATATATAAGAAAGAACTCAATGAAACTAAACATATCATGACGGTAATTAGAGAAGACGGTGAATTCCAATGAAATCTTAAGGGGTGTGTAGAGAAATGAATTACATGATGTTTACACGTACTTAGGAAAATAATGGAATTGGTTTCTTATGAAATCATTTTTTCTATTGTGTACAAACATCTTGATTAAGATGGTCAACAGGAAACTGAATTCCTTCTAAATCAATTATAGTACTTTTTAGGTACATAAACCTCTCCCTTATATTATCGAATATTAAAATAATTCTAGTCATATAGGGCTAAGATTTGGGATTTTTTACCTACATAATCATGGTTTGTCAAGTTAAAACTTAAGGTTCGATAAATAACATGTTGCTTATCACTTCCTTGAGTCCATAAGTTCGATAACTTGTTCCATCTGTCCTCCTTTTGTCAACAAGTTTGATAATCTATTGCATATCTCTTCCAACAATTAACAAATTCGATAACTTGTCGCTTATCTCTTCCTTCGGCCAATAAGTTCGATAATTTGTTGCTTTTGGTAAAAAAAATCATAATCTAACTTTTTTATTTTGACAAGTCTAACAACAAAAAAAATCAATAATCCCATAGCGCTAAGGTTTTTTTTTCTTCTCACTAAACTACATTTTTATTCAATTTTATTCCACGTGCTAGTAATTCATTGGTTAATTATTGCTCAATTGACAGATAAACAAATAATTCACTAGCACCCAAACACGCCCTTAAATAATGAGGTGTAAATATTGCTGTCACCTGGAGATTTACTCTTTCCCATCACCTTATCGTTTGCATTATTGTCGTACTTTTGACATGTACAATGGGTTTGAGTCGTGACACGAATAATTTGGATCAAACATGTTTCCTGCCATGACTAATTACCCAATTTATTTAGTTGAACCTCTAATGGATCAACTTGTTTTAACCCACTACATTCACTTGGTTGGAAAATAAAATCCAAGTTGACCCATTAGAGACCGACTCGAGGCAATCCCAAGTCAATGTGAAGGAAGTCGACTTCAGTTTAGAATCCCTCTTGGTTTCAACAAATACACACACCAACACTTTACACACACCACCACCACCTCTTTCCAATTTCCAAATGACTTTAGTTGAACTTGAATCGGAAATTTAAGTTACCTAATAGAGCATTGCTGATATTTGATATTTAAAATCATGATTATTACCACATCTACATGTATGTCTAGTGTAATTTTTTATGTTTATATGATACTCATCGTAAGCTTATTTTGGACACTTGCTTCTCCACATTCCACCAACTTGATCAATATGTAGGGCTATATATTGTTGCTTTTTATGAAAAGTAGTATGATGATCCTTAAGATGCACTTCTCAATCAACCCATTATGAATTTTGCTTGAACACGTCTTAGGAGTTAAAACCTTGAAGGCTCACTAATTGTCCAACCAAACACAGTGAAACTGCAATCATGAAAATTTATTTACCGTTACATAAAAAAACTTGAATGGTGACATTGCTAATTCTTAATAAACTTAAGTTGTTACATTGCAAATTTAAAAAAAAAAAAAAGAGAAAAAAATCTCCACCATATCAAAATCATCTTTAGTTATTTACAATTGAAATTATCTATAGCCTTGAAACCTAACAGAGTTGTAATAAAATGTAAGTGATTAATTAATTAGTGATTAGTTGGTCTGTTAGTGTAACATCTGTGTCTGGTTTTTTCATTTAATATAAACTATGGAATTTCTTGTAATTATTTGTGTATGATTTATTAATGGTAAATCCAATTTGTGTTTGTTGGCTGTGGGCTCCCTCTGTGTTTTGTGCCCTTGGTTTCTCCCCTGTGGTGTGTTTTCTTTGGCTTGTGGGTCAGTTCTACATTGGGACCCGTGTTTGTGGTGGACCCACTAGGGCTTGGGGTTGAACTTGGTCAAAGGAGCCCAACCCTCATGTGAGGAGAGCCAACGGTGCCTGTGACCCGCACCCGCTTCTCCGGATCTCGTGAAACCTAGCGGGGGAGAAAGCTGCTCGTTCTGTCCCCTCTGTCCAGAGCTACGCATAGCTGGTGGACGCCGGTGGGATTCCGGGATGGCAGGCGTCGGGGGTGTTAAGAGGAGGTGCAGAGGCTGTGTTGGGGAACGGCAGGCCATGGGAAGGAGAGTCTGGGGTGAGTTGCGTGCAAGAGAAACTTCGTGCCCAAAGGAGGTTGTGCGAGCTGAGGAGAGCTTGCATCAAGCCTCGCCGGAGCACGTCGAGCACGCGTGGAGCTCACCGGAGCCAGGTACGCGTTTCCCTACCGTTTTCCCTTCCGTCTTCCTCCATTAGTTGAGACATGTTTAGGTTAAAAGACAGAATCATGGTTAGATTAATGCTACAAAAATCATGAAAAATATGGAAATGTTGAGAAAGTGTTGAATCATGTGTTTGTGGTCATGTGATGCCGATTCGTGGCTAATTTTATGAAATTTTGCTAGTTAATGTGAAGCATGCTACAGTTGTGTTGAATGAGTCTCGTGCCTTTGTGATTTTCCATAGAACAGCATGCTTAATGGATTCTTGTTTTGATTGAGGGGTTTTGGAGTAGACTCGAAGGTCTACACCCCATGTTTTACTCGTAATTTTTGTGGCATGTATGGGGGGTTCGATCCTTACTCCCACTTTGGAGAGAAAGAGGTGACGGTGGCCTGGGGAGTTTCTGCGACAGTAGAAAACGGTATGCCGAATTGGTTTCGACATATCGAAATGCTCCCAGGCGGTACCCTGCATAGTGGCTTCGGACGACTGGAGAAATTCGGTCGACCGATTTGGCAGGGACTGATAAAGCTGACAGGGATTCGGTATACCGAAATTCTTCGGTATACCGAATCAGGAGATTTCGGTATACCGAAATTCTTCGGTATACTGAATCAGGAGATTTTGGTATACCGAAGCCCCCTTCGGTATGCCGAATCAGGGGATTTCGGCATACCAAAATGGGATTCGGCATGTCGAATCTGAGCCCTGAACTGAATTGAGAATGCATAGAAAAATGGTGATTAATTATGGATAAATACATGATAAATGTATGGAATGCATGGAAATGACTTGTGAGATAATGCATGCAAGCATGTTGTTTTAATAATATTTTCCATGAGATATTGAAGCATGGCTTGTGTGCATGAATATGGACCTGTGTGAGGGGTGATTGCATGGTGCAAAGACCATGAAAGAAGTATGGGTTTAAAGACTACAGGTAATGATTTGATGCATATTGCATGTGATTTGCAAAGAGCTTTATGAATGGAAAATGGTTTTGATAAATGTTTTGAAAAGACAAACTGTTTATGATTTTAAAGAGATTAAAGGATATAGTAGGAACCACAATGAAACCAGGACTTACCGACGAGGTAGTGAGACTTCGAGAAAGGTCGGGGACGTGTCCTTGGTAAATGTTGTTGCCGAGTTTTCGGTCTGGGGTAGGAGCCTCGAGACTGTGGTGGTACTGTAGGACCTAGGGTATGAGAGACCCGGACTACCCTCAGTGCTGGTGTTGTACAGGGCTGGAGTTAGAGTCCCTAGTTGCTCGGGCACCAGGACGTCCCTAGGACATACTCCGTGCTTGTACCCGTGAGGGTACATTTTGAGACTACGGTCGGGGCGGTTGAACTCCAGTACGGGGTGGTTCACCGCGGCACTGCAGTGTGGGTGTGGTGACATGGAATCCTCACCAGCTGCTTGAGGCCAAGTCGATCGCCTGTGGCCAGGGTGATGCGACCAGTTTTGGAATGAAAAAGTGTGGATTTGTATGTATGGACTAGTTCCTAGCCCGAATTGTTATGAATTGTGCTAATGGTTTTTAAATGATGTTTTGGGCTAGGAAACTAGATGAAATGATTTCTTTCTCCTGAGTTGAGAATGAAGGTTTATGAACAAGCATGAGGTTTTGAAAGAAACGGAAAAGAAGGTTTTGAAAAGCCATTATTTTCCATGTTTTCTAGTTGAACATGTGGTTTTGGCAATGATAGTTGTTTGGCAATAGTTTTCAGTAGATTTTAGTGTTGTTTTTGGGACGCGTACTGGGTGACATTCTTGTCACTCACGCGTGTTTTTCCTTGTCCCCTTGTTTCAGGTGCTCAGGTGTAGGAGCAGTCTAGTTTGGTGCATCTTTTCGAGCCACATTTGCCGCACACAGGTCTAGGTGATTAGATTTATTTATTTTATTCTGCCATTTAAATTCTTTTTGTTGTACTTGGGTAGTTCTTGTACTGTTGTGTAG
>JAMKQA010016336.1:0-19741 GCA_024699735.1 Posidonia australis
GTACGGGGTCCTATTTATAGCCGTTGGAGCGCCTCGTTCTGTGTCTAACGACTAGAAAACGGTCGTAAACAGCTAGTTGAACGGTATACCGTTTTGACGACGGTATGCTGGAAAAGCTCTTTATTTTTCTCTTCACGAGCAAAACGGTATGCCGATTTTGGGACGGTATGTCGTTTTTGATTTGCATTTATTCCTTTTTCTCTTCTGTTCTGGAGTGCGCTACATCTTCCGATTTTTCCTGAAACGGTATGCCGTTCTATCCACGGTATGCTGTTTTTAGTTCAACTCAGATTTTTGCGGAGTTCCAAAATATATTCTGATTTGTGCTGGACAAGTCTGTCACTCTTGATGTCGGTATGTCCTTTTTTGATTTCAAGATAAGGCATTTATATCTTTTTCAAGTTATATTATTTATGAAAAATATGCACAAGTAAATAATCATCAAAATTCATGTAATATTTCTAACACAAGATAACATTACCTTCGACAGGGAGGAGGAGGAGGATGTTGTGCTGGTGGGGGGAACGCCAAGGAGGGGCTGCAGAGGAGGTGTAGAATGTCGGAGCACGTCAGTGGGGGGAGGCTCTCTCCGGCGACAGGCAGGAGAAGGAGGAGGACGATGAATCTGTGCCGACTAGAGGACAAGCAGGAGGAGGTGCTGGTGTTTGGCCAACTAAGGATGCGATAGAGAACGAGGAGGAGGAGGTACTAGTGTTCAATCGTCAGAGGAGGATGCACTGAAAGTGAGAGACGAGAGGGAGAGACGAGAGCGAGAAACGAGAGGATGAGAGGAGGCAATAGAATAAAGGGGGAACTTGCCCGCTCACTAAAATTTTAGGGCAAATTTAGCGAGAACGAATAACGAGGACATGTCCTCGCTATTTGCTCGCTTTATAAATACCAAGGACATATCGAGGATATTTCCACGTTAAATACTCGTAATAGTATTATGAGGACATCTCCTCGCTATGTCCACGTTATTTGTCCTCGTTGTCGTTTTGCGAGGAAAAGTCCTCGCTATGTCCTCTCTCATTGTCCTCGCAAATTCTAGAAATTCTAGTAGTGATCTAAAGAAGAAACCAAAATCAACAATGATCCAAATGATCTGGGCAAGCATCCAAATGACGATCCGGTGCCTCCCAGGCCCCCAATCAGAAGGAAGATGACCCGATCTTTAAAGCAGATGACATGTACTTAGAAATATCTTGTATTTAATTTTGAAAATGTAATTATGACGTCAGATTTGTCTTTGACGTAAGCAAGTTCTTGTAAGTATATAAAAAAACCTCTTATGTAGATCTATGGGAGCTCCCATCTAAGTTTTAGACTATTTTCCTTTTTTGTATTTTAAGGAGATCTAGAAGATCAACATTGTAACCAGGTTATGTTTAATAAAATCATTTTTTCCCTTTCATTATGTCTTCCATTTTTCCTTCTTCTTTATCTTTTAATTTAAGGCTTTGTGTAATCATGTTTGGCTAATCTTCTAGATCTAGGGTAGAGATGAAGTTTATTTAGATTGAGATGTGTGATCATGTGTTCTTCTCTTTCTCTTTGTGTTTCATGCAATGAGTATGTGGGTTGGATGTATATTACATAAATCACTCATAGAATCGATAAACTTTGATATACTAACATTAGTTCATTTTAGTCTATACTTAGGGAAGATTTAATTGGGAGTTGTGTATATTCTCAATTTCATCATATTTCATCTGATTTAACTTGGTTTGTGTATTTTTACTCCTAATCTTAATATTCTATTATGCATATTTTAGCATATAATTTATTCTTGTGTGGATAAAAATCATTAAATCAAGTTATTTAGATTAATAGAGAGGAAGGGAATAATCATGATCATGTATTCTCAATTTTATGTAAATGGATTCAAAACTCTAGGTTTTAATTAATCTGTTTGTTTGTTAATCTTTTAGATTTAGTTTTAAACATCATTCCTCTCACATTTCTTCTCAATAATTGACAATAAATCTTTGTTATTCTTAAACACTTTTCTCTGTGAGATCGATCGGTATTTGACGACGTACTACATTGAATGTCGTGCACTTACGGTTAATTAAAATGAACACATCACTATAGGTACTAATATTGGTGTGTGTTGGCTAAGCCTGGGGGTGAAGAGCCTCTGATTGTTCGAAGCACAAAGACTAGGACGTACCATGTGGTGTTATCTTGAGAGAAGACAGTTTGCTAGAGAGGGTGAGCGCCTTTTCTGGTGTGGTTAACCTTTTAAGGATCCTTCAAATGGAGGGATGCCATGATTGACTTGCACCTTCACAAGGTGGTTTGTTTATGATAGTGTAATGTATTTCGACGGCTGCTTGTGGCCAATGTTGGTTACTTGACGTCAAACAACACAACACAATGTTGAGGGTCTTTCAAGTGGAGGGATGCTGGGACAGGTAACCTACGGATGTTTGTGGTAGTGTAGTGTGTTTCGATGACTACTTGTGGCTAGTGCTTATTTTGGTGATGATGGTTGCACCTATGTAGCGTTGTGATTTTGTTGTATCTTGATTATGAAAATGAGGCTCTAGTTTAAAGTAGACTATAGTTTTCAAAGAAGTGACTCTATGTTTGGTGTTGCTTTTGTTGTGGTGGGGTGTTTTGGACGCAATAAAGAGTATTCAGACACTGTTGTCTATCTAGTCCACATAGAGAGTGTGTGGGATCAGGCTGTATGGTTTTTTGTGGTTATAGGTGTGTGATTTTGGACTTTACTTGGTCAGAGTAGCCATCTCAAGAATGCATAAAGGTTTTGAAAAGTATACATATGGTTTTGCTTTGAAAGAAGGAGAAAATGATTTTTAAAGGTATGTTTTAAATATTTGTTGCTTGCTAGGCAATAGTGAGTTGTCCTATTATGGTTTTGTAGCATCCAGGTGAGATTCCTGTGCTTTGTTGCCTTCAGCATGGTTATACCTAGTTCCTTAGCATTGTGTGCTGAATTGTTTAGTATGTTTAGGTGGGTGTGTGTTGGGTGATCGTTTCGAGTGATCACTCATGTGTGCTTTATTGTTTGTGTTTTTTTCAGGTGTAGGATAGAGTAAGATCTTGCTAGTGCACATAGCAAGGAGTCACGCTGCCACACATCAGAGATTCTAGGTAAGTGAGTGTTGGTTTTGATTCAGCTATTAATTAGATTTATTTTTGTTATTTGTGCTTATAGCATATGTTTAGATTTAATTCTCTGTAGTGATAAATGTTAGTAAAAAAATAAAAATATAAATATAACTAAATTGAGTGGTAGCGATTGAGAGAGTCATTACAAGATTGGAGCTATATTGGAGGAGAAATATCTCAAGATTATGAATGCTATAACAAATGCTCTCAAAAAATTAACTCCCTCAATAGAATTAGTATATTCATTTCTAATGACTTCCGATACCAATAATTAAAATATGAAAACACCTATCATCAAAGATCCTCATCCTATAAATAGATCAGGCTGACCTCCCGCTAACAG
This sequence comes from Posidonia australis, assembly GCA_024699735.1. NCBI lineage: Eukaryota > Viridiplantae > Streptophyta > Magnoliopsida > Alismatales > Posidoniaceae > Posidonia > Posidonia australis. The sequence continues at coordinate 3,482 of JAMKQA010016336.1, forward strand.
AAGGAAATCAATAAGGGAAAATATTGTTTCTAAGTATTTTCGAGATATTCAAAAGGAACTGAAAAAGTAAGCATGGGTGGAAGACCACAAGGACTATGAATTTCAACAATGGATACTAATGACCCTAGTAACGAAAAACTTGTATTTTCCCATCTTTGGATTTACTACTCTAGAAAGTCCCTCCCAATGAGAGCTCTTATTTTGTAATTACGATATTTGCGAGTACTTAGACATGAACACTATTGTAATTTTGCAAGATATTATAAAGCTATCATTTAAATTGTTAATATAACAAGCAAAATAGTATCAAAATATTGTCAATGTATCAAGTAAAATATAGATTAGATATTACATCACTGTCAAAGTATCAAGTAAAATATTATCAAACTATTGTTAAAATAGTATCGAACTACTGTCAATGTATCAAGTAAAATACATATTAGATACTATCAAACTATTGTCAAAATGGTATCAAACTACTATCAATATATTGTCAATGTATCAAGTAAAATTATTTGGTAGTGCACACGAGTCTCTAAGGAATGTAAGTAGTATTCTTACTCACAACGAATGCATTTGCCAAGGATCTCATTGCATATTGTCATTCCATCATGAAGACAATCTATCCAATTCAAGATATGTGTTGCACAATCGTTGGTTCCTGAAGCTTGTTGATTATAGTTCTAAGCAAAGCTTATCGATTACTTCTTAGAATATCTTAGCCTCAATTTTATTAGCTAGAACCACTATTTCAACAATAGTAATGTCGTTTCATCGTGTACACCAATAGCTTCTTATGTACTCAATTTGATTATGTCGTCGATGAGAAAACTATTGTAAGATATCGCACAACACTCACAGAGGTCTAGTGCCAATAGTGCCATTCATCCGATGACATAATAGGCTAAGCAATGTAGTTTGCTTGTGATAGGTGGTCTACAGTATTGCCAAACATCATTTGAACTTCGTCGATCTACTGTTGGGCTGAAAACTGAGTTGCATTAGTGCCTACGAAGATAAACATAGTTGGTTGATTGATCGAAGTCCCTCGCCTTTGCTAGGAACTAAATGAAGCAATCCACAACCTGAGTAATAAAAAAACTATATTAATTACAATTACATGAGGAACAAAATTATGTAAATAAGACTATGGTGAGTTATTAAATATTAATAAATGTAAATGTCATATGTAAGAGTGTCATTGAAGTGTAATCTCTTTAGATAATTTGATTTACTATATCGTAGCATAAATTTATCTAGATTCTTGGGACTGGTCAACAACTCTAAGCCTCTAATACTTGCCTCTCTTTGTTATTTATGCCAGAAAATACCATTGCATCTAACCCTTTGAATTTTATTATTCATTTAGAAAGGGTGAGATCTCTAGTTGGGGAGAATCGTTGCCTTCTATCATCTTCCTCGTCAGCTTGCTTGGGGAGGAAATGTTTAACTCAGGCTACGCCATGACACCACAATGACAACTTTATGATAGGATAATGATAGGAATTGTACATTATAGATTTATATAATACGCAAAAATTCATACTTATTTTACCTTCTTCGTGTTGTTTAATTGTTGTCCTTCCCTACGTCTCTTCCTTGCCATGTGCTTCTTCCTACTCATTGGTTTCTTAAGGGTTGTCTACTCTGTTGGAGTTGCTTGAGGTTGGTCTTGCACTGTTGGAGTTACTTGGGGTTGTTAGTCGTACTTTGCTACGGTAGTTAGGGTTGGTCCTGCATTGTTATGGGTGCTTGGGATTGTTGGTCCTGCTTTGTTGGGGTGTTTAGGTTTATTGGTCCGACATTGCTAGGGTTACTTGGGATTGCTTGGGGTTGCTCCTGCATTAATAGGGTTTCTTGGAATTATTGCTCTACTCTATTAGGGTCAGTCTTGCATTTGCTTAGGGTTGTACAACATCTTCAGCTACAATTGGTTGTGTTGATTGCTTCTGCAGAAATCATTTAGGACTTCTCTGATTATCATGTTGGACATTGCATCCTAGTGCTGGTGATTGGGTTCTTTAACTTGAATTTCGAGACCTTGACTCTCTTTAGAAGCCCTCAAGACCTTTGTCTCTTCTATCAAAGTAGCTTTATCTTGCTTGAGAACCCTCGCATCTACTTTAAGATGAGCTGTCATGCTCTTCTATCAAAGTGACTTTATCCTACTTGAAGACTCTCACTTCAACTTTAAGATGAGCAATCATGTTATCCTTCTCCTTAAGTTGTACGTTGAACATAACTTCTTATCCCTTATTTTACTTTGCTAGCTTGGCCTACTAAGTAAGAGGGTCGACATGGCTAATGTAAAGTAGAGATTTAGATGTATTAACTATTCCAATATTAAAGTACTCAAATAAATATAATTAATATGGTATATCACAACTTAATGACACTACTATGACATCAAATAAGAGGAGAAGCAGCATACAAATACCACTATGACAACCACATGACACCACAATAACACCATTATGACATTAAATAAGAAGAGAAACCTAACAACACACAAACACCATTATGATAACCCAATGACGTCATAATGTAACAGCATTATAATACTACTATATAATAGTGTAATAACAGGTCTATAATATCAAATAATGAAAGTAATATTTACTAAAAGAATTATTGTATAGCTATCAATGTAACCAAATCGAATATTTTCATTAAGTTGTAGCTTACATTTGGCTTCAGATAATTGGAAGTGGAGGAATCTATAAACAGTTGTTCTCCATGAAAATTCTCCAATCATGGACAAGTTGTCCACATAATGGAAGGCTCTAATTGGAATATAAAGTGAATTATTGAAAAAGATGTATAATGTAAAAACAAACAAAAAAAAAACACTTAACAACGTCGTCATTGTCCTCTAGTGTTTATTGCTCCTCTTTCTTAGATACAATGTTTTGAAATACATTTTTATGATACTTGGCTTCTACAATTTTTAAGTCACTGAAGCGTTGCTCCAAAATGACAAATGAGGTAGATGTATAGAAGTTTGATAATACACCATTTGCAATAGACAACTTTAAAAGTAAACAAACGTTTACTAGATTAAGTTTTATTATAGATTTAGTAATGCGAAATTCACGTTTTTTACCAACATAACATGCTGCTAGATTCTAAACTAAGTGGTTGTCCACTTGTGGGGGATCTATATTAAGAAAATGCTCAAATGGAGTCTTTAAGAAAATCTCTTACTGAAGTTAAGTCTATCTACATATTTCCTTCAATAAGGAAAAGTACAATGAGATGGACAAAATGATAGTTGTATACAAGGAAAATAAAAATAATGACATACAATGATAGGAAAATAATATACTAATGAAAGAAAAAGAAAGATCAACATGTCTTATTATCTTTGATAATCCTACTTAACTTCTCCATCTAATTTTGTAAAGAATTGCTACTCTCAACTTAATATGATTCACTCTCAACAATCTATCACTCTTTTCTTGTCATTTCGTATTGAAGCCCAATGGGAAGAAACTTACAGTAGATGAGACAAGAAGAGAAGAAGATTAAGCAAATGCGGTTCAAAGGAGGAAGAGATTTCCAATGGTTTAAAATGAAAATAAAGTAAAATTATTCTACCTTTTCATTCCTCAACGAAATAAGTAAAAAAAGAAACCATCATGTCAAATTATGAAACAACTGACAATGGCTCATTGTCACAGTGACTGAGAGTACTTTAAACTCATCACAAGTCTCATATTCGAATCCTAATACATTCACCTCTTACTGTCTCAACCATTAAGCAACAAAAAAACTATAGAACAATTAATGAGGAGAGAGGAAATCCGCTTCCTGTGATCGTTATATCATAAATCACGTCAATAAAGTAGATTTTAAAATTGAAAATGGAATCGTAAACCATTGTCCTTCGTTATTACCAATTTGTCGTCATTAGTTAATTTACGGCAATTTTGTTTTATGTGACGGTTGAGGTCCACCTCTTATTTGAAGGTCTCTCGCTCATCTCAACCGTTGATTGCATCAATAGAAATATTAAAAAAAGAAAAAAACTCTGTGGGTTGGAATTTATAAAACAAAGGCTTAAATCATGAGTCTGCTTGCCGCGGGTGAGCTTAGGTGAACCAACACACGCCTCACGTCACCTCCGGACTTAACTTCTCGCCACTTTTTTCACTCTCCACCTTCATCATCCCCACCCAACATTTTTTGGACATCCCATCTCTCTCTCTCTCTCTCTCGCTCGCTCGCTCTCCTCATCTTCTTCCCCTTTCCTCTCCTCTTTCCCATGGAGTCCACAACAGTCGAAGGCGGCGACGGCGTCAAGCTCCACGCCAGGCTTTTCCAGCCCTCGGATCTCAGGACCAACACGGTGGTCGTCCTTGTCCACCCTTACACGGTCCTGGGGGGCTTCCAGGGCCTTCTCAGGGGAATCGCCACCGGGTTGGCCGAGAACGGGTACAGAGCCGTCACCTTCGACATGAGAGGGGCCGGAAAATCCTCCGGGAGGGCTTCTCTCACCGGGTTCGCCGAGATCGGAGATGTTGTAGCTGTTTGTAGATGGGTCGCCGAGACGTTGGCGCCTGAGGGGATCATCTTGGTCGGGTCTTCTGCAGGTATAAAGTTAAGGTTTTTATTTTATTTTATTTTTTTTAATTTTTATTTCAACTTTTTGGGTTTTCTTCCATGTGGGCTCTTGAGGCTTTCTACTGGTCTGATTAATTACTCTGAGGTTTGGATCTTTGAATTGTTGTTTTGGAGTATGAGTTTTTGTTACGTAGTTAGGTGTGACTTTTTTTCCAGTTTGATGTTGTAAAGTTTGCATTTTTTTTTTTTGTTGGGTTTGAAGATGATGTTTTTTGGGTACCATGTAATTTTCTGTTATTGTGGTTACTATGCAGTCCGAGCTGTAGGCTTCTTAATTTAGAGGAAGTGTTTGTGAGATAATTAATGCTTCTTCTTTTGTAATGTAAAAATTGCGTCTTTCCTTGTGAATTCTTGTGAGGTGCTTTTTCCATCATTTTTTTTGCATAATTATCTATGATTGTTTTTGTTTATAGGGTTTCTCGGCAGTTAATTTACAGAAAGAGTTGGTTTTTAGTTGCGAGATATGCTTCTTCCAATCTGTGGTTGTAGAACTGCATCTTTTTGTTGGGTTCCTCCGCGGGCACTCCCTTTTGCTACTTTTCTATTATGTGGTTTTTCTACTGGTCTCGTTTAGTATGCAATTTAGATTATTGAATTGTAGATCTAGAGAAATTGTCATGGTTATTCATCAAGTGTCAAGTTATAAATCTGATTCTTTATTTTCTGTAATGATTGAGTGGTGGATTTGATCAAAATGAATGTTCAAAGGATAGTTTTGTGGGCCTTTTCTGTAAGGGTCTCTCTCTCTCTCTCTCTCTCTCTCTCTCTCTAAAATTGGTCAAACGGAAATTTATTTCTTTTCCTTTCATTTCCTCTGGATTCCGAAGGCACAAACCCCCCCTAAGTTTTCTCCTTTAGGTTTTCGTTCAGTTGAAGATAAATCTTTCCATCCATGCATATCTTTGTCATGTAAATGAAGATTAAGGGATTCATTTGTGATTGATTCCTTTGCTCTCTGGCTTAGGAGGTAGACAATTCTTTCATTTGAAGACAAAATACTGTGAGATTGGCACCTATATCTCATTAAGTACTTAATTCTTAAAGCGGGATGTAGCAAAATGTTTATAAAGTTTGACCTTGTAATATCTGTGTTGTTTGTGCGAGTCCACGTGAGGCATTACCGTGGCATAGAATCAAGTATCTTTTTGGTCTATTATAAATTTGTATCATTTGAGGTCAAAATTTCAGAAAGAAAATCTGTGTAATGATAGGAATGGACATTTAATGAAGAGAACAAGGTCATTACCCATTTTATGGATTCTAGTGCTTCTCTTTGTGCCAAAAGGACATTTCTTTCATATCTTTTTAAGCTTTATGGCCTATGATAAATTCCTAGTTTTCAAGAACAGTTTTTCCTTTGTTTAGTGATAATATTATACATGAATTGATGATAGCATGGGAGGCCAATGCCTTTTGCAGTCTCATTTTTTTCCTTTCTTTTTTCTAATGGATTCTACTGCTTTTCTTTGTGTCAAAGAGTCAGTTCCTCCCTGTTTAGTTTGTGACAAAGGGACATTTCCCACCTCTATGTTTAGCCCTACTTTATTAAAGATCCACATAAAAACTTATACTGATCCTCTATTTTGTAAACAATAATCTTAATAACACGAAATAATACACGATCTTCACCTTTACAGATATTTTAATGCTGATGCTACAAAACTAGCAGCATGACAGTTCTAATCAAGTACTGAGTCTTTTTTTCCTTATTCTTTTTGTTCTCAGGGGCAGCAATTGCAGGGTCTGCGTTTAGTCTTGACAAAGGGACATTTCGTGCCTCTATGCCTAGTCCTACTTTATGAGATATCCTCATAAATATCTTATACTGATGCTTTCTTCTGCAAACTAGAATTCTAATTATGATTTACGATCTTGACCTCGGCAGCAATTTTTGTGCTTATTGCAAATATAGCAGCGTGTGAGTTCTGATTAAGTGCTGAGCTTAATTATTTTTTCTTGCTATTTTCTTCTCAGGAGCACCCATTGCAGGATCTGCTGTCGATAAATTAGAAAACATTGTCGCGTATATTAGTCTGGGATACCCCTTCGGCTTGACAGCATCACTTCTCTTTGGAAGGCACCACCAGGCCATTTTGCAGTCCCCGAAGCCAAAACTATTTATTATGGGTACCAGAGATGGATTCACCAGTGTGAAGCAATTGCACAACAAATTGAAGAGTGCTACCGGACGGACTGAAACCCATCTTCTGGATGGGGTTGGTCACTTTCAGATGGAGGGTCCTTCATATGATTCCGACATGGTTGATCTTATCATCAAGTTTGTTTCATCCTTGTAATGATCTGGATGCAGTAGTCCTTACATGATTTCACAAAGCTCTAAGGGAGGATGAGGATATTTATCAGCTCAAGGTACTTCACATTCATGATGGTAGTTAGTTTATTGTTTCTGAAGTTCTCAACCTCTGTTTTTCTCTTTCTAGATTTACATCAAAACAACAGTTGTGAACTTGGATGATTTTTTTCCCGAAGGTATTTGTTAAATTCAAACTATGCTGTATGCATTTTGCTGAGAAGAAAATGGTGGGCTACCACTTTCATGTCTCAGATGCTATCTGTCTTATGCAGAGTGACGGGATTGGATTTCATCCACTTGCAAAATGGAAAAGAGGGAAACGTTTAAGAAAATTTTCCACTTGACGCATCTCACACAACTCAGAAGGCTCTTTTTATCACTACTCTACAAGGAAGTTGACTGCCCGATAATTTTACAACATTGTTGCTTGAGTTCCCCCCAGTGATTTTGCCAGTGGACATGGATATAGTCAGCAGCCTTCCACTGTAATCATCATATGGGTAACAGAAAATAAATAGGGCATAAATAGCATTTTACATGGAGGGGCTTTTGGGACCCTCATGGCAATTGTGTGATTTCGCCGCCGAACATGAGTTACATGTCATCCTCACCATCCTGCCTGTAATCGGATGCAACACCCCCAATTCCAGCCATGCGATTTCCATCTGAAGCTTCTCTGCCATCAACCGCCATGTTGTCCACGTACTCTGTCGGACGCTGGCCACCCGGATGCCTGTTTCTGCGCCCTCTTTCTCTGTCCATGGATTGCCCGTGTGAGAACTGGGGTTCACCTTCATCTGTTGCATGGAACAAGATAACCATAAGAAATTTCATACAAGAAACATTTTCTTCACGGTATCCAAAAATGACTCGGTTAGACTATCATCATTTCCATGCAACAGCACAAAGGATATGCAACTGTAAAATCAATACGTTTCAAATAAAATAATGATACATCTTTATTCATGAGTTGTGATTCGTACTATCACTAATGTTATATTTCAGGAGAAGAAATGACAGAAAAACTTTATTTTACAATTCAATTGACATGAGATGAAGATTCTGGTACAATAAAGCTACAAAATGATACCACTACGGTTCTTAAAGATGCCGATCGTTGTCACCAGAGGATCAAGTATTCAAGCCGTCTCTTTCCCCACGATTAGCGTTGAAGACATTCTATTTTACATAAATCACCTAAAGTAGTATGACTTATTTTATACAATAGCAACATCACCTGAAACTTTCATCGGAGGAACCATAGCCAAAGGAGCAACGGATTTACCTAGTTTCAGAGGGAGAGCGAGAGAGGGAGAGGGACAGGGGTAGAGAGCGATTTGATGCTTGATAGCGAGGTTAGGGAAGAAATAAACAGTCAGGCCTATCAGTATTTACCACTTTCACCGTCTGATGCATCAGCAAGTCTTGCAATGGCATCGATTAGGGATTGTTCATGATCCTGCACAAGTCAGTAAATACCCATTATAACACATTAGGGATTGTTCATGATCCTGCACAAGTCAGTAAATACCCATTATAACACAACGCAAAATTCATCAAATCTAAATGACGCGATTGCAGCAGGATCTCACTTTCAATGTTTTCTTTGCTTTCTCTATCTCCACAGGATCAGGATGATTTGAGCTGAAAATCCTCTCGACCTACATGACGTTTAAGACATTAGATAAGGAGAATAAGAATTCTAGGAGAACAAACTTTTACATGCTACCTTGCAGTGCCATCATTCACAACACAGCCTTATACCTCTTTAATCAAAGTATCCGTATGAAGTAATTCAATATCATCGGAACCCTTCTTTCCAATCCCATTTTGTGATGGAGGGAAATCCTTCTTGGAATGGTTCTTCAACGACCCTCTTCCTCTACCAGCACCCTGGATGCCACCACCCCGTCCTGTTGTCTTCTTAAGTCCACGAACAGGACCCCCACGGCCTACACGGCGAGAGATACCTGGATCCTCACCATCCCATTGAATGTCATCAGGCGATATCTGCAACCAGATATACAGTACCAAAGACAGTTGTGATCACGAACTAAACGTCATTCAACTTCAACAGATAAGAAACTTCTTAATAAATATACATATGCCATCATCAAAATGAATAATCCTGGTAATCGCTGCATGGGCCATCAGTCAATTTGAGTAGCTAACTCCAAGAGCACAATTAAACAACAAAAAGAACCAAAAGAACTCCAGAGACAAACACCTTGTATAATTGGAGCCAACAAAATGAGAAGAAAGTCAGAGAAAGATGTCAAAATACAACCTTTACACAACATCAAACCATTACGTGGGCATTTAGCAATATGAAGATTGTCAATTGAGCATGTCTTGTAATCTTACACCAATTCAATCAACATAAATACATTATGAAGTTATTTTTCCTTGCTAGCGGATACACCATGAATACTTCTGTTCTCCTTTTCTTTGTTGAAATAGTAGAGTATATGGGATCCCAAGGCTTGAACCTTTGGGGAGATTATGAAACAACTCAAACCACAGCACCCGGACCAGCCCTGCTAGCAGGATTTGTTTACACCATAAATATTTCCATTATTTTACCTCAAGTAAATTAATAGCAATACAGGCTACAGCACTCAAGATGCAAGGCAGTAACCTAGCATGTCAGCTACAGTACATATATTCTAAATAAAGGAGTCGGTAGGTTTAATTACATTTCACCACCATCATATTCTCATCAAGAAATTTGGCAAATTCCAATAAAAACATTGTAAGAAAAACTGTGAGAAGAGTCTACTTTAACATGTTACAGCATTGGTAATGTGTGAAAATACCTTAACTAGCATAACAGGTTGAAATTCATTTAGTTGGCATTCCATCTAATTCACGTACAGTGCTCAGTCTCATAGAGTGCTTTTCCTTCATTAACGAAGTATTGAAAGATTAAGGATTTATGGGACTATAAAGAAGACACTTGATTTTGGTTGGGAACAGCTAGAAAGTCCACATAACCTTGTTCAACCAGTGAGATCAAGATGTCGACATCAAGCCAATACCTTAACGAGGGAAGTCCAACCCAGTCTAAGGTGAACCAACCACAAAAATGTACATTCACCAAAGCACATGCTTGATCTGAGAACCCAGAAGCAAAGAAATTCAAGCTGTTTGGTTGCTAAATGCAAAATAAATCAATTTTCATTTTCCACTTAACAAGAGTTTAATACAGTAACACCAAAACTACATGCATTAGAACAAAAAAAAACTCTTTTCTTGTGTTCAACATCAAAAAATTTCCATCAGAGGATTGCTGAGTATATAATTATCCAGAATTTCTACAATAAATTAGGTTGCTGGCTAGTATAGTTCGTTATCCATGAGTTTGCCGTAAATCTCAGGGATCAACCCTGCACAAGCAGTGGAAACCACTAAGCTGGAGTATGGTAGGGGCAGACGAAATTTCTGGTGGAGCAGTGATGCTCAGAGGTCGGAAAGAACACCAATGGTGAAAAGCACTCTGCTGGGCCAACACTTACACTTTTGAAAGCTAGGGGAGCTAATACACAAGTAGGTTTAGAAATTCAAATGAATTTCACTAGTGGTGTCAGACTACAGTATTGATACTCTAGTATTTGCTCCATGTCCACTCCATTCTGCACTCCTACATGCACTTATTTTCCATGGTCGAACTCTTAGACAAAGTTCATCCCATTTTATAGTGCAAACAATGAATAACATATTAATCATAAAATCTATGGCGTGAGTCCATTAACGGCCATATTATAAACCTCATAACCACCTGGTCAATTTTGTACATCAGAAAGTGGAGGAAAAAGAAATTGATGTCTAAGGGAAACAGAGGGAAATGGAGAAAGTTCATCCCATTTTAAGCTGCAAACAATGAACAATACATTAATCATAAAATTTACACCATCAATCTGTTAATGGCCTAATTATAAATCTCATTAACCACCTAGTAATTTTTGTACATCAGAAAGTGGAGGAAAAAGAAATCGATGTGTGAGGGGAAACAGAGGGAAATGGGGAAAGATAAAAAGTTTGCCCTCAGTGTAGAAAGGTCGTTTGTGTCTCAGGAGAAACATCTTCCACCTAAAAGATCCTACCCCAAATTAAAAAAATACTTTCATCTAATAATGAATTTGTTTGAGAACAATTTCCTCAATGGCAGAACAATTTCCTCATTCTTGCAACTTCTCTATGATGTTCTATCACAATGTTAGAATCTATTTCTGTAACAGGTACTGATAGAAGCAAACCCATAATAAAAGCTTTTTGCATGGGATTCTTTATTTTTAAATTGTGATGCCAAATTCCAGACCCTATGTCATCTAATATTAGATTTGCCCTCCCCTTCACCTGTGTTACATTTAAACTTCTTCTCCTTCTACTCCATTTTTGCAAAGCTCAAGAGTTTTATGCAAGAACCAACTAACGAGATAGAAGGAACATCATAAAACATAAGAGAACTAAAATTTCAATTTGCTCCTCTGGTTGAACCAGTCATTTAGACCAAAGAGTTTGCTCTGCAACTTTATTTCATCATCACACAAAACCCTCTTAAATTTGCAGCTTGGCCTCAATGTCGAACAATCCATTGTGATTTAAGTAATATTTGAGCCCCTTCAATATTTCACTGCAAATTAACCCTTAACCCTCATTTCAGACTAATCCAATTTCATTTTACTTTTGGAGCTATATGATCATTAACCCCCTTTGCTTGTATGACTTCTTCTAAGTACATTTCACAAAATAATTTCCTAGAAAGCATGTATAATGCTCGCCCAAGGTTTCACTCGACAATTAACAAATACCACGTAGTAAAACATCAATATTCTGGCAGATGATTATTTCTAATAAGATTTATTCAACCTTCACTTAAAAAAACACATTAATATTGTCTAGCTTTTCTGCATATAATCCAATGAAACCTTTAGATATCCTACACACATAAAGTAAATTAGCATATTTGCTTAAAAGGTCCTTAATGGCAAACACTTGTAATCATGTATATTTTTATTTAGCAGGGGGTAAAAATGGCTTCAATGGGTGGGTACTTTATCTTACAAATCCGTTGGTTTACAAAATTGTTTCATTCTTCAGTCTCCAAAAGGGAACTCCTTATGAAATTTGTATGAACACATGCAATTCTATTCTTTAACTAATTAAAAGAATCATTTTGAAAAACAAAAAGGAATGAAAAAAAATACCTCTTTGAGATTGACCCATTCCCATGTCTCATCTTTAGTATTCATATCATAAACAAGAGCATGTAGACCCTGACAGTATAGGAAACTGTTAGAATTGACTAAATTTCCCAAGAAGATACATAATAAGTTGAAGAGCCAAATATACCTCAACAGGGTTGTAATCAGTTATAACAGCCTCATAGAAACTGTTATCCTCAGGCCACCTTGTCATGACTTTCCTTCCAATTAGTGGGTCAAAGTTTGCAGCTTCAGCCGGTCCAGCACCTGCAAAGACACCAGAACAACCTGATTAGCAAACCATCCCACTAAAGTTGAAACTGTAGAAAGTTACAGCAGAAAATTTCATCCAGCGCATTGATGACACAGTAGGCACAATTTGACCCTGCACATTAAAAAGTGAGAATTAAATATCTAGAAGGGAAATTTTACTGGCCCAATATCTCAATAAATTTATCTGCAAGATGGTCAACATACTGGTTTAGACTTCTTGCCCTTAGCTCCTGCAGGTAGAGCCCCTCGTTTTGCCGCTGAAGAAGATGGCTGTAAAGGAGCAGCAACTGTTTGTGGATGCAATGCAGGAGAAGGTCCACCCAAAGATAAGGAAGGTATCGACTGGGATGTCTTTGGCTTCTTGCGGGAAGCAGAGACAGTAGGACTAGGGACTGGATCATGAACATGTTGAGCATTACTAAGAAAGCCAGTTTGAACACCACCTCCTGCTTGCCTCCACTCCCTGGTGTAAATCAGAATGCATTTTTCACACACGCAAAAAAGAGAGAGCTGGAGATGCTTCATGTTTCAAAATATAGTAATCAATAATCATATACATGCATAAGACTAAGAATATTTAACATTTAACAACAAAAGACCTTATCCTCCGAATGACATCATCTGCATTTACTCTGCCAAGGAGTACACGATGCTCATCATCTGTTACTCTCAGTTCTTTCCGAATCTCTGTTATTAAACTTTCTTTTTCCTGAAAGCATTAATTATTCTACAAGTTAATGAAGTGCAAAAAATATAGGATAAATGTCATCACCTTATGCATTTCCACTTTCAGACATACCCAAGTTATGGCATCTGATTGAGCCTTGAATGCTCGAATTATTGCATGATAAGCCTCCTGCTCAAGCCGATGAATTTGAATTTCCATATCATCATGCGCCCTGACGTATGGCATGCCACTTACTACAGCAGTTCTCCCATTTCCAGTGGGACGGCCACCCCTAATACCCCTGTTTTGGTGTGTTGGTGGGAGATCGTCATCAGTTCCTGCGGTCAGAAGTGGAACGTGAAGCACAAGATTATTTCAAAACATCATTAGTCATGACAACCGTACCAAAATAAGAATGTAATGAGATTCCATTTGGATAATGTTGTAACCAAACAAAAGAAAAGGAACACAATTGCTATTTCATTCCCATCACCATCTCACTCCCTTGTGAATTTCATTCTTAAGTTAATCCTATCCATGAAACAAATACAGCCCAACAACCCAATCCTGGAAATAAAGATAGAATACGTCTACAGAAAGATCAATGCAAGAAAATAGAAAACCAAACAAAAATGCAAGTCCATTTCCAAATTCCAACCAACTAGTACGTTATAGAATTAACCTCCTGTCAAATGAATCACTATTACAGACATGATAGCCAAGCTTAGGGAGTGGTCATGCAATCCAAAAATACTTGATAAGGAAGCAATAATACCATATGTGATCATATAATCTGAAAGATGTTTGAAAGATGGGATGGTTCCAATATTGCATTGTTATAGGTAATAGTTACAAGTGTTCAAGGACCATTAAATACAACATCAAGAAAACGTAGTTAAGGGCCCCATTTGGACAATTCCTTTGTTTTCAAATAAAAGGCTTGAAATCCATAGTATGGTCGCTAAGTTGCTTGATTTGTTTTCATCATTATTTTCTATGTATATTAGTTTCGCATCAGAATATCGTTTATCAGTTTTTATTTTGTTGGGTTTTCCCCTGTTTTGTTCTGCTTCCGTATTTGAGTAAAATTTCTTTTAATTTAAAAAAAAGATTAAATAGACACTATTTTTTGTGCTTTTGGAAAATTTTGGACCAATCCAAAGCACAGAAGCAATTCTAACAATTGACTTTTTACTTTTTTAATTTTAACATATGAATTGAGCACAACCATTATAGTCACTATTAGAAAAGGTACAAAGATGAGCATAACCTACTAGACCTACTAATATTTTTTAGTAACAATGGAATTTGTCATTTATATGTGAGAAATCCAAAAGGATTATATGCAGAAAACGTAGGCAAAGTGTCTATGCAAAAAAAGAAAAAGGAAAAATCAAATCAAATAAGATCTCTCCAAGAGACTACACCCCACAGATATCAAGACCCTACCTCACAGAAAGAGCAAATTCCAATACAGAATCAGGGTTTTTAAGAAACAGCATAGAATTGGTTTTGTAAACCATTCATCTGAGTTGTTTCAAGAATCTTTAGATTTTGCTGAAAACTTGGGTTTAAAATAAGTTTCCAGAGGTATATGGGAACCATCCATCATTTACCATCCTTTCAACAATTTGTATTTCTGATAATACCTGAGCAAATAAAAGAAACATTGGCTACTTCTATCTCCCACACATATGCTGTCCAAAATTTCGATAGTAAAAAAAAAAAATCAAAAAGCCTTAATGATTGTATTTTTATGAAGAAAAACATAGTGATAGTATTTTTTTGAAAGAAAACAAATAGTGATGGTATTAACCAAATAACAAATATTAAGTAACGTAGTTACTCAAAAGGATAAAAAAGGATGACCATTTGACACAGAAATGGAGGGAAGGAATTTAACTTCCATCTGACCACTAGTGTATCAAGTGCATATGCACTCTTCATAAGTTATACTAATTTCATCAACTTTTTCAAACATGTACATAATATTTGCACAGTTAGTTTTTGTGGGGTTGACAGAGATAATATAACATACATAGACAAATGATCATGAATCTTGAACTTAAATTCACAAATTTACGTCTTAGCTTTTGACCTTTGTATGTGTGAAGCAAAGGTCCTAATTATAGTATAAATTTTGGAAGAAATAAGACTCCATCTTATTAGGTGGCTTGCAAATCATCAAGTTGTCCTAGATAAGTGGTCCCCACAAGACATATGAATCTAATGACCAAAATAAAGAGACTAAAATATGTGAATTTAAGTCCAAAATTCGCACACACAGAGGATTGCACATAATCTTCATTATTAGACTGACATTGGATTCAGTAAAGCGAAGCATGAGGGGGAGTCTTTTCACACTCATGAAAAAGGGACAACTTTCCAATAAGAATGTACTATTTAATAGTGGGACTTTAAGTAAACTCTCTTTATGCTACTGTCGCCCAATCTATTTTAGTCCCTTAACTATACACCATATAAAATATAGCAGTAAAATTTTTGAGATTCAACCTCACTCGTCCACTCCTTGAGGTCCTAATTTATTTGGATGAGTTTGTCTAACATGATCCTATCATAACAGCAGAGAGAGAAGCATAACATGCTATTGTGGCTAAAAATTGAGAAAAAAGTAATTTTGGAAGACGAACTGTACCATTTTCCTGTTGAACAGAATACAGGTGAGGGTTGCAGGCAAGGTCATATCCTAGTCACATCTAAGTAACTGACAGTCCTACATGTATTTATCTCTCTAGCAAGCTTGTGTGGTTCAGTGGTTCCTTGTCTAAAACTGCTTTTTGGACGTAAGAGTTGTGCAATTTCACATGATTAATACAACACTAAGAACTTGAAATCACTCTTGACTGTACAAGAAATTTATGTAATTGTGTAAAATGTCAAGGATAGATGCATTTCAACACCTTTTTTTTGTCTGCACCAATAGTAGCGGTCGACATTTCTAATATAGGCTCAAAGCTGTTGTAAGTCCATGATCCTTAAACAGACTTGCACACGTACTTGCACCACAAAGCCCCTATTAGTTAGCAAGTTACAAACTTTGAATGCAGAACATGCTAGAAACAATAATCGGAAGAATTAAATCTAAAATTCCCACCCCGCCCCCCCCCCCCCAAAAAAAAAAGAGGTTTTGGACACGATCAAGCGTGTAATTTGTCAAC
>JAMKQA010016338.1:0-10200 GCA_024699735.1 Posidonia australis
GGTATGCCGTTTTTGTTTTGCAATTATTCCTTTTTCTCTTCTGTTCCGGAGTGCCGCTGTATCTACCGAAATTTCCTGGAACGGTATGCCGTTTGAGCTACGGTATGCCGTTTTTGGTTTTTGCTGGAAATTTGATTAAGACTTTGATATTTGCTGGAATAGTCCATCGCTCTTGATGCCGGTGTGTATTTTTGAATTCATGCTAAGACTTCTAAATCTTTTTCACGTTATAATATTTATGAAAATAAGCACAAATGAATAATCATCAAAATTAATGTTAATATTTCTAACAAACACTTCTGAATTGGAAACTTTTGATGTAACTGTCCCAATCTTACTAATTTTGGATCTTATTATCATGTTTAATCCTCTTGTCCTTCTATAAATAGAAAGACACTCTTAGCCTTTGGAGAGACGGACAAAGATGGGGAGTCGTACATAAAGAGAAATATAAAGAATGATCAAAAAATTATGGAGAAAGAGTAAGAAAAATTATGAGAGACTTGTGAGTAAGAGAGAATAGGAAGGTTTAGAGCTTAAACCTTCAAATAGCTTTGACCACACCATATCTGCATCTTACATCATGCGCATCTAGTCCATGAACTAAAGGGCATTTTCTATATCACTTTGCATTTTTCATTTTCATTTCATATTTATATATTATAGTTAGGCACTAACATTAGTTGCAATTGGGGGGATAAAACCCTTGGGTAAGTATTTTCTCTTTTATTTCATTATTAACTTTTAATTTCCTTTTAATTTTGTTGCTACACATTATTAATCCACGTTCCTTTTTTATTGTTATTTTACAAAGAAAAGAAGAGGAAGAAGAAGCTCATCAATACGGACACCCTTAGGCGATGTTGGCCTCGTCTTAAGGTAATTGAACCCGTAACCACAACATCTCCCCAAGGCATCTCGAAGGCCAACGAAAGCGAACCAAGAGTGGCGATCACACCAGTTCCTACATCCATGGAGTGGAGGAATTGGATATAAATCAAAGGGAAACAAGCGATGCCACTAAATGACAACACCAAAGAAACATCGTTTCCTCCTTCAAAATCTCATATCCACAACCGGTACAGCAAAAGAGCTACTGAAGGACTTGTCGATTTTAGAGGATGTTGTGCAAATCTGGGACTGGAAGGAACAAGTCCTCAAGAGCAAAGTCATTCCCCTTGTACTAGTTCAATGGCAGCACTATGACATCGAGGAAGGTACGTGTGAGTGTAAGGAGGACGTTCTAATGTAATACCCCCACTTGTTTTATTACAAGTGAATTTCGAGGATGAAATTCTTTTAAGGGGGTAGTATGTAACATTCATACCCAAATTGGCCTAACCGAGTTTTGGCTTCAAAGATCGGTAGACCGATTATCTAGAATAATGTAAATTATGTGTTGTAATCTAAATAATTTGAGGGATTAATATTGATTTATATGGAACTTCCTATTTTATATCAATATTTATCTCTAGTGATTTCCTCACTGTGTGGTATTTTGTAACCCTATGTGTGTGTGGGATCAGAATGGGAGAAGAGCCAAAATGACACAGTGTACCACAATTGGCACCACCAATTATTGTGGGCACCTTACCACTCCGTAGCCTTTCACCATGTCAAATCATCGATACGTCGAGATTTTCAATAGCTATCAGTGGCAAGCAAAGACAATCAAGTGCTAGAATAAAAGAAGAGGAGAAGAATGGCGTCCACAGTAGCCCAAAAAGGGCTGAGAGAGAGGAAGAGAGGTGGTCGTTAGGAGAGGAGAGCTCGCTGTAGATACCCCGATTTTGCAGTCATTTGGCAACAGACTCCTCTAGAAAGATGCTCTGATTCCGACCACCAAACCTAAATCCTAACTCATCAAACCCACTCAAACCCACACAAGCCCATTCAGTCCCACACAAACCCATTCTGACCTAATCAAAATTAAAACCAAACAAAACTCATTTAAAACACTTAAAATCCAATTTAATCAAGTAAAAATCCTAATTAAAACCAAAATTAAATAAAATCAACTTAAAATCCAATTTAATCAAGTAAAAATCCTAATTAAAACCAAAGTTAAATAAAATCCACTTAAAATCCAAATTAATTAAGTTAAAAACCAAATTAAGCAAAATTCAATAAAATCCATTAAAATTGAATCTAATTAAAAAGAAACCCTAATTCATACAAAAATCAAGCAAAAAAAAAAGTTAAATCAAAATCTAAATTAAATCCCAAGTAAAACCAATTAAATCAATATTGAAAATAATTCCTTAATTAAATCAAGAAAAATAATTAAATCTAAATATAAAACTCAAACATGAAACTTTAATCCATTTAAATTCAGAAAAATCCTAAAATAATAAAACTCAAAAAGACCCTCACTTAAAATCACTCAAAACCCTAAATTAAATCACTTAATTAAACTCAAAACCATAATCAAAACCTTAAAACCCTAATTTAAAGTCAATTAAAACCCTAATCAATTAATCAAACCCAAAACCATTTTAATCCATTTAAAACTAAAGTAATCCATTTAATTAAATTTAAATCACCAAATAAAACCTTAATCAACTTACAAGGTTAAAACACAAATAAATCCATTCTAAATCTCAAATTAATCATCAATCATCAAATTAATCCAAAATTAAACCACTAAAACAAAACAAAAAAATCCAAAACCATCTCCAAGCCCAAGCCCAACACTATTTCATTCATCAATTAACTAGAAACTTAGGAGGCTAGAAAAAATAATTCTGGCGACTGTAAACTGCACCCACTCTCTCCATCTTTCCTTCCCCACGTAACACCAACTATCTTCAGCCACGATCCACGAACTGAACCCCGTCTTCCACCTCTTTTTAGAGCGTGAGAAACCACCGGAACGGACCATACAAAGGAGGGACCAGAGGAGAGGAAGGACGGATGGTGAAGCACCCACGAAACTAGAGGGAGAAGCCCAACCATTTACCCACATCCAAAGCCAACCCAACGATTCCCCACTTTCAGGAGAACTTCCTCCAACCTTTTACAACCCCAGCAGCCTCAGCATCGTAGCTAGAGCAGTCACCCAGAAAGCACTGTCATTGCTCGTCAGAGGGGACAGAGACCCCACTCAGGTAATTCCTTTTCTTTTCCTTCTTTTTTGGCTTCGAACCATCGCCCTTTAGCTCCGTCCAGCCCATTTATAGCCTCCTGGACCGTGTGTCGCCGGAGACCTCTACCCTATGCCGTCTTCCTTCCCTTCGGTGGTGGGTTCACCACCACCGACGAGGTCACAAGCCTCCTAGGATAGGTGAGGCCCCATGGGCCTCTCCTTCGTCTTCCACCTTCTCCTTCCTGAGTTTCCAACACTTAGGAGAGATCCTCAGGCCTCCATCGCCTGAAAACACCGCCGTTGTCGCTGTTGCACCCATCGTCGGAGCCCGAGACGGGCCAAGCATTCCAAGCCACTCAAATCCCACCCGCATCTTCCAGAAGCATCGCCTCAATCCCCCGAAGCTTTCCCGATCGTCGCCCGCGCTTCACCTCTGCTGCAACGCCGCCTCCACCATCGCCTGAAACCGCCACTGGAGATCGAGACAAGTGGCGCAACCCAGGCTGCCTCGATCATGCCCGACACCCTAGGAAGCTTCTCCATGCCTCCTTTAAGCTCACTGGACCCTCCGTTCGCCATTCAAACACCCGCAGGACCGCCTCTCGTGAAGTTCGCAGTCATTAAAGAAGAACGACTGGGGGTGACGTCGACCGGCGATTTCGACCGCTGGATGGATCATCGACGCCGTTAGATCCCCACCTCTTTTCCACTTCTTGTTGTTCCTTCACTCTGATGGAGGATCAGTCGACGAGGAGGCCCTGGATGGCCTCCCCAGTCCTCTACCGTCGGCAATCTTCGAATCGTCAGTGGCCATCGTTTTTCTATTTTCTTTTATCGTTTTTCCCTTGAGTTTTTTTAGAACGTTACAATTCAGTCTTGACATTTTGTACTTTAACCCCTGGATTTTTTCATTAAGGTTTCGTTTTTTTTCTTTTCTTGTAAATATTGCATCATGTCCCATGAACTTTCTTCTTTTAATTTTCTATCTTGTGAAAATTTGTTTTATTACAATTAAGTCCCTAAAATCATGTTTTCTTTATAATTAAGTCCTGACATTTTGCATTTGGTCCCCATAATTCTTAGAAATGAATTTCCTTTGTAAAATTTGCATCCATAACCCTGAAGCCATCCATAATTATACTCATCATGTAAAAAACTTGATTTCTATTGCATTTTGGACCTAAAATTTTGCATGTCAGCCCCTGAACTCATTCCACAAAGTTTTCTAGGCATGAACATTTACATCCAGGCCCCTGAATTTTTTTTTAAAATCATTAATCATCGTTTTAATAGTATTTTAAATCACATTTTGGTACGCTTCACATTTATTGATCACATGTGCTTATAAACCACCACCAAAATAGAGTTTTTGTTAAAAAACCATGTTTGCAATATAAATGAATTTCTGATTTCACATTTTAGTCAGATTCGCACTTTATGTGTGAATTTTGCATAGTAGACCCGAAATTTTCAAAAATTTACCAAAAGTGCAATTTTCACACAATGCCACATTTTCTTTAAATCCTTCATTTTAACATTAAGATAAGATTTTCTGAGCACATTTTAACCATGATTTTCTCCTTTTTGTGAATTTTGCACATTAGACCCTAAATTTTTAGGAAATTACCAAGGTTCAATTCTCACACATCTCAGTGCCAAATTTTCCTTTGATCCATCATCTGCACACTAGAATAGAAGTCACTGAATGTATTTTAATCCAGGTTTTCACCCTTTTTTGTAAATTTTACATTTTGGTCCTTATACTGGTCTCATATTATGTTTACATCATTTTATAGTTTTTAAGACCATGTCCTATGCATGTTTTCTTGAAAATAAAATTTTCCTGACATTTTGCATACATTTTGGCATATCTTAGACCATGCATCATCCACATACATGCATTTATCACATCTAGCCATAGAAAATGATCGAATTGCCCCTATACCACCAATTCATGCACATGCATGTTAGTTTTTACACTCAGCCATGCATAATCTTTGTCTAAGTCATTCCTCAGCACCTTTTACACATTTAGGTACGCATTCATGCATTTTGCATAGTTTTTATTGCATTTGTGTATCAGTTCATCCTTTTTAAGTAAGCCTGCATATCATGTGTTTCTGTCGTGGATTTTTCTTCATTTTGTTTTTGGAATCCCTCACCCGACATTTGATTTGATTTCCTTTACTCCTACATTTTGGACTTTTAAGATTTGATTTAGGTTTCATCACCCAAAGGCGTACATTAACTAACCGAAAGGCCCACATTGGCCCTATCACGGATTATTTTCCTTTTTTGATTTTCCTGACCTTTTCTATGATTTCAATTACTTGGATTGGCCCCACATTTGACTTTCTTAATATCGATATGGTTTTCCCGAGCATTCTTTCCAGAAACACCGTCATTTTATATGATTTTCTTCACATGTCACTGTTTGCCTGTTTTACGTGGATTTCTTTCCAATTTTTCCGTTCTAGTTTCCGTAATGTTTTCCACAATTCTAATGATTTCGGTCTATCGCACTTTTAACACTTTTGATGTCGATGTGGTTTTCCAGAGCATTCTTTCCAAAAACACTGTCATTTTATGTGAATTTCTTCACATGTTACAGTTTACTTGTTTTACGTGGACTTCTTTGCAGTTTTTCCATCTTGATTCCTGCGTTGTTTTCCAGGATTCTGATGATTTGATTTGATTGTATGTTTGGTACTCCTAAGGTCTGTATGATTTTTCGAGCCATTCTCGCCAAAAACATCGTCATTTGATGTGATTTTTTTTGTCGTGTCGTATTTCGTGTGGATTTCTTCGTAGTTTTTGCACATTATCTTGCACATCCATCTAGTCTTGACTTGGCATTCATATTAGCGTGATTACAGCATAATCTAAGCTTAGCAAGCGAATTATACTAGAAAGACCGAGTTTCCAAGGGGTACGGGGGTGCCTAACACCTTCCCCGTGCGTAATAGGAATCCTTATCCATCCTCTAGTTAGTAAACATATGGCCTTCACGTTTGCATCTCATGCATTCATCTTTTGTGGTTGTTTGTGGTTTTCCTCGTCTTTCCCTTAAAAGATAAGGTGACGACTCCATTTTCTTTTCGTTTTATCCTATCTTGCGCCTTCGCCACCTATCACACTCACTGAAGGCCATGTGAGCTAGGTGGATGGCAAAGGAGGTGGAGAACTCACCGGAGAGGGAGAGGGATCGCCGAAAACCTTGTTTGGGTACGCGTCCCACCCCAACTTCCTTTCTCTATTTAAGCTCAATTTCTTGATAAATAATGCAAACCTGGTTTAGTTTTTGATGAATCCATGAATTTTCCATAATTTATCAGTGACTTTGGAGGATTTTTCGTAAAAAAAATTCATATGTGTGCCACAGTAATCTTGAATGTGTTCTTCGGCTTTTGATTTTGATATCTCACGCTATGCTTAATGATTTTTAATGAAACTTGTTCTAAATGGTAATAGACTTGGAATGCTACGTTTTTAGTTTTTTTGCAAAATTTGTAGAGCATCGAAAATGAGTCGGTCCAAAGCTCCCATTCCGACGATCTCAGTTCAAGTTAGACGGTTGTTTTTTTTATAGTCGCCTGGTTCGACATATCTCTTGGGTTCGATATGTTAGAACAAGGGATTTGACATACCGACCCTGGTTCGATCTGCTAAATCAAGTCCCTGGACCGTAAATTTTTGGATTTTGAAGTTCAATCTTAATGGCTTTAATATAATGATTTAATAAGCCTATTTTAGTGGAAATTCTTATGCTTTAAATCATTATTTTTGGAAGTATGATTCCTATAATGGAAAATATTTTGAAGTAATTTGAAAGGAAACTTGCATGTTTAAAAAGGATTTCCATGTTTTTTAGAATCCACGTAGTAGTAGGACAATGACTGTATAAGGCCCACTGAGATCGATCACTAGTTCGAATGCGTGGTTGCTGAGGTTGGGGTCCGGGTGAAAGAGATCGGGTTACCTTGTAAGACGGTATTGGCTAAGCCTAGAAATGAAGACTTGGGTGTTCGGACACCACTTGGGGCATTAGAGAATGCATTCCCATGCTTATGAGAAAATAAATGTGATAAAGGGAGGCCCATTGGCCGAGACGGTCGTAGCCCCAACACGGGGAGGTTCATTGTGGTAGTATAATAGGGTCGGGGTTGGTACCTTACCGATTGCTTGTGGCTAGGTCACCTTTGACTAAGGTGGCACTATCGGTTTTGACTTGAGCTGTGTGTTTAGTTTGAAGCTACAATCAACTTGAGATTTAACTTATAGTTTTAGCTAGATTCTAGTTAAGACAAGATTTGTGATTTAGGCTAATTACCAGTCGTAATTTAATTATGATTTGAGTTTTGTGTGGACTTGTGTTTGAGCTGAAATCTAGTTATGGTTTTGTTTCTCTAGAATGTATCAAAGTGAATTAATCAAAGTTTTAGAAAGAAAATGAGTTTGAGAAAAAAGCATGATTTGAGAATCAAGATCTTTAGTTTTCTCATGGTTTTTCTGCATTTTTTTCTTAGTAAGCACGTACTGGATGACTTGAGATCACTTACGCATTTTGTTTAATGTTTTGTTTTCAAATACCAATTAAAGGGGCAATTCAGTTCTAGTGTACGTAGATTGGAACTAATAGCTACAAACAGGCTCCAGGTGGTTTGACAGAGTTTTCTTTCTTATTATTAATTAATTTTTAATTAATCATTATTAGGTAAAACTGGTACTTGTATGTAGCTCCTTGGGAGTGTTACAATTTATTACCACCGGGTGTGCTTAGTGTTTGACCAAGTAGTAATCATCCTTTGTGTTGATTACTATCTACATGAATCTCAAACACATAAACATTTTTTTTATCTCAAATAGACTAATCTAAGCAAGATATCTTACTTTGATAGGATATTGTTTCGATTAATCTAGTCTTACAAAAAAAGATAATTTATATTTAATCACTAATAATAAATTTATTTTATTCCATATATCATGGACAAACATTTAATGTATGCTCAAGCAATCACTAAATAAAGCTAAGAATGAGATACATAAAACAGAAACGTCTTTTCATGCATAAATCAAATTTACCAATGTTTTATGCGTAAATATTTTCACGCATAAATCAATTTACACAACTCCCCCTTTAAATTCAATTCTCTCAAAAGCTAATGCAACTTAGGAGGTCCACTAAAGAGAAGAAAAGTGTAATTTTAAATGATTACATTATATTTCACTAAGAACATCAAGTAGATAATGACATGATAGATGATGACTCAATTAATGTCTTACAAGCAATCAGTAGTCTTAACTTTTAAATATAGATAGATGCTATGAATAACGAATTAAATCCAAGAATGGCAATGACGTTTAGGATCTTGTCTCATCACCTGAAGGTCTGTAACTCATTGATTGTAAATGGATATTTAAAACCAAGAGAGATTCACAATGTAATAGAAAAATATAATACTCGTTTTGTAGCTAAAAGATTTATTCAAAGGAAAGACATTGATTATAAAGAAACTTTCTCTTTGTTTTCATCGAAAGACTCTTTTCAAATTATTATAGCATTAGTTGCTCACTTTGACCTTGAGTTACACCAAATGGATGTAAAGATTGTGTTTCTCAATAGTGACATTGATGAGACAATTTATATAATGCAACTAGAATACTTTGTATTAGATGATGTATAAAAAATAATTTGTAAACTTAAAAAATCTATTTATATGGATTAGAGCAAACATCCCATCAATGGTATCATAATTTTCATCAAGTTGTCATCTTATTTGGTTTTGAAATGAATTTGATAGATGATTGTATATAGCATAAGTTCAATGGGAGTAAATATATTTTCCTGGTTTTGTATATTGATGACATACTCCTTACCACTAATGATATGAACTTACTTAAAGAGACAAAAGATTTTTCTCAAACAAATTTAAGATAAAGGACCTTGGTGAAGCTTCTTGTTTTCAAATACTTCAAGATTGTTCTCGAAGTGTTCTTCAATTATCACAAAAGAACTACATAGAAAAGGTCCTCAAAAGGTTTGACATGAGTAAGTGCAAGCAAAGATATACCCTTGTTATTAAGGGGGACAAGTTTAATCTCAAACAATGTCTTAAGAATGATTTTGAACATAAAAAAATGTAGAAGATTCCATATGCTTTGGTAGTTGGGCGTTTTATGTATGTTCAAATTTGTATGTATCCGAATCTTACGTACATTGTTAACATATTAAACAGATACTTAAGCAATCCTGTAGACACCCCCATATGCTTGCAATTGGACAAAACCCTAACAAAACTCAGAAAAATCCTAAAAACCCTAGAAGAACCCTAAAAAGCCAAACAAAACCACAGAACCCTAATCCAAATCCTAAACCCTAGGTTAAACCCTAATCCAAATCCTAAACCCTAGGTTAAACCCTAATCCAAATCCTAAATCCTAGGTTAAGACCTAAACCAAATTCAAAACACTAAACCAAATCCTAAACCTAGGTCAAACCCTAGGTCAAACCATAAACCATAAGTCAAACCCTAATATCAAACCCTAACAACCTAACTAACTTCCATTCTCTCGTAACTCTTTAACAAACTCATGTAACAAACTAAACTCTCTAACTAACTCCCACTCCAACATAACAACCTCTAACCACCTATAACAACCTCTAACTACTTAAACTAACTCTAACAACTTCCCACTTAATCTAACTAATTCTAACAACTTCCCACTTAAGCTAACCAACTCTAACAACTTCCCACTTAATCCAACAGCCTCTAACTAATCACAACAACCCATAACCACCATGGCAAGTCTATAAATAACCCCCATTTGCAAGTGAAAAGAAGGATTGGAAAATTTGAGAGGAGAGCCCCCCAAAGCTTTTTCCTCCCAACCAGAGCAACCAAAGTGATCCAGGAGGAAGCTCGTGGACGAAAGAAATCAAAGTTTCCAGCCATCTCCGGCGAGCTCCGTCAACCTCTTGAGAGCTCCGACGACCAAGGTTACTGTCAGTCCACGTACGCCTTCCACATATCTCAATTTACTTCAAAAATTCTCTACTAGGTCTCCCTCGACCTCTCCTGATCGATTCCAACGGAACCAGAGGTCACCTCTGGTCG
>JAMKQA010016346.1:0-18757 GCA_024699735.1 Posidonia australis
TTAAGGTTTAATTAGTTGGTTTTAATTAATTATTTTAGGTTTTCTTATTTTATTTTGTTTTGGGATTTTTAATTTTAAGGGTTTTAATTTTGGGTTTTATGAATTAAATATGATTTTCAATTTTGGGATTTAGGGTTTGATTAATTGACTTGAAATTAGGGTTTTGAATTTTAATTAGGGTTTCTTTAGGGATTTTTGGATTTTAAATTAGGGTTTACGGGTTTATTCAGTTTTTTTGTGTTTATTTAGGGTTTATAGCTTAATTAGGGTTTTGAATTTTATTTAATTGGGATTTTAAATGTATTTTGACTTTAATTAGGGTTTTCACTTATTTACTTGGATTTGTAAATGATTTAATTTGATTCACGCTTGAATTAGGGTTTTTGTCTTATTTATTTGATTTTAATTGGATTTAATTGATTTTAAGTTGGTTTAATTGGATTTTATTTAATTGGGTTTGGTTATTTAATTAATTAGGGTTTTTATTTTATTAATTGTGGATTTTAAATGGATTTTACTTAATTAGGGTTTTATTGGATTAATTGTGGATTTTAAATTGATTTTACTTGATTTGGGTTTTATTTGATTAATTAGGGTTTTTATTGGATTTTAAGTGTGTTTTAAATGTATTTTACTGAATTTGGGTTTTTATTTGATTAATTAGGGTTTTTATTGGGTTTTAAGTGGATTATACTTAATTAGGGTTTTTATTTATTTATTAATTTGATTTTAAGTGGATTTTATTTGATTTGTTTGGTTTCAAGTTTAATTGGGTAAGAGTGGGCTATTGTGGGCCTGATTGGGCTAGGGTTTTGGGTGGTCGCAATTAAAGCGTCATCCGAAAGAGCCTGCTACCAAGTGACTTCAAAATTGGGGTGTCTACAGAAGGAAAAGGGAGGAAGGGGTTGTGTACCTTAATCAGCACTTCAGCGACCTCCACCACCATGCGGTGCTCCTCCGGCAATCCCTGGCTACTGACGGTTGCACACTCAGAATTCCTCTTCTTCCAGGCACCAACTCCACCTCTATCTCTCCCCCTCTCGCACTTGCCACCACCTTCGACGCCATCCTTTCGGTCCTTCTAGGCTCCTCCACCTTGGCTGCTTCAGTGAATCCCGTTGATCATCGCCCCACCATATAGGCGATGAAGAGGACGGGTCATCACGAGCAAGCTATGGAGGCATGGGTCGTCAGGGAGAAAGGAAAGGAAAAAGGGGAAGAGGACGGGCGCAAGGTCCAAGGAGCACTGTGCTTTGACTGACCAAGATCCAACTCAGGTCCCACACACATGGGCACAACACCAGAAACACACAATTAGGGACCAATATTCAGCCACACATAAAGAGGGAGATACACAACAATAGCAGAATAATAAATTATCCATTAATAAACCATTTTCAAATGTTACAATTAATTACATGGTTTACATTTACTAAATAATTAGGCCCAGATGTCACATCCTACTCCCCTTATAAGAATTTCTTCCTCGAAATTCAGCTCTAAGAGAATAGGTAAGGATACTGTCTCTGGATATCCACCTCGCACTCCTAGGTAGCCTCCTCTGTACGGTGATGTTGCCACTAAACCATCACCAATGGAATCACTTTATTCCTAAGGACTTGCTCTTTCTTGTCTAGTATATGAACTGCATTTTCAATCATAGACAGGTCCTCTTGCAGCTCCTTTGGCTGCACTGGTATAACCTGGGATGCATCGGCCAAACATTTCCTCAACATGGACACATGGAAGGTGTTGTGTACACTAGCCAACTCCGTAAATCTAATCTGTATGCCACTTCACCAACTCTCTTGGTAATCTAGTTTGGTCCGATATATCTAGGGCTCAGCTTGTCTCTCTTTCCAAACCGCATTACTCCCTTGGTTAGTGACACTTTCAGGAAAACAAAGTCTCCTACCTCGAATTCCATAGGTCTCCACCTCCTATTTGCAATACTCTTCTGCCGACTTTGGGTAGAAAACAGCCTCTTCCTAATCAAGTCCACCTTGCCCTCGTACTATTGTACGATCTCAGGCCCAATCAACTGTCTCTCACCCACCTCACTTCAGCAAGTGGGTGTCCTATAGGGTCTGCCATACAGTGCCTCATATAGTACCATACCAATACTAGCGTGGTAACTGTTACTATATGTAAACTCAATTAGAGGTAAATGATCCTCCCAGCTACCACCAAAGTCCAAGACGTAAGCCCTTAGCATGTCCTCTAGTGTCTTGATGGTCCTCTCTATTTGACCACCGTCTAGGGGTGAAAGGCGATGTTAAAACTCAGTACTGTACCAAAAGTCTCCTGTAAAGCTCCCTAGAATCTCGATGTAAACCTCATGTCTCTGTCCGACACGATAGACACAAAGACGTCATACAGTCTCACAATCTCTGCAACGTACAACTTTGCTAGCTTTGCCAATGAAAGATTCACCCTCATTGGTAAGAAATGTGTCGATTTTGTATGGTGATCCACAATCACCCAAACTGTATCATTCTTTCTTCAGGTCTTCGGCAAACCTGTCACAAAATCCATTGACACATTCTCCCATTTCCACACTAGAATGTCCAGAGATTGCAAAGTCCCTCTGGGCTTCTAGTGTTCTATCTTCACCATCTGGTAGGTTGCACACTTTGCCACATACTTAGCAATTTCCCTCTTCATCCCAGGCTACTAGAAATTCCTTCTCAGATCCTTATACATCATGGTGCTTCCTAGCTGAATAGTATATCTGGAGTGGTGAGCTTCGTTAAGTAGACTATCCTTGATTTCCTCCACTTGAGGCACATACAACCTCAAGTTGTACCTCAACTCACCATCTACCCAAACCGAAAAGTGAGGGGCATTCCCAACTTTCAGTTTCCTCCAGATATCTGGCACAAAGGAATCATACTACTGAGCGGTGACAATGGCCTTGATCATCGTCGGGTGCATAGACAAATTTGCCAACACAAGTCTAGCAGCTCCCTAAGACTATCTCCAAGGTCTGCACTCCACTAGCCCCTTTAATAATTTCCATTTACAAATCATCAGGCTAACCATAACATGAGTGCATCTGCTTAGAGCACTTGCAACTACAATTGTTTTCCCTAGGTTGTATGACAAGCTGAAGTCGTAATCCTTGATATACTCCACCCAACGCCTTTGTCTCAGGTTCAGATCGTTTTGAGTGAAGATGTAGTTCAGACTCTTGTGATCTGTATACACCTTAAACTGCTCGTCATATAGATAATGCTTCAAAATCTTTAGAGCAAACATAACAGCTGCCATTTCCAAATCATGTGTAACACCTGTAAATTCATTTTGTAATTATTTACATTTTAATGAATTTATTCCTGGTCGGGTGTTATTGTTCCGAGGCCCGTGTGTGTGATTTTGGGCTTAGACCTCATGGGTTGGCTTCTAGTTATATGTTCGTATGCGTGGTTGGCACTATGCATTGTGGCACTATGTTTGTGGTCCCGTGTGTGGGTCCACGTGTGGTACACGTTGTGGGCTGGTTGTTGTGGCTGGTGGTTGGACGGCGTGGCCGGTGAGCTCGTGCAGGGTGCTGGTGGCTGGAACGCGTAGGTGAGCACACGTCCAGCTACTACGTGCGTAGGGCTTTATAAACCCGCTTGCGCCGCGCTCTGTCGCTCGCTGTCCGTCTCCTTCTTATTTCTTCTCCTCCTCCTCGGGCGCACACCTCTCCTTCCCTTCCTCCTCACCCATCTCCTTCCCCCATCCCCTTCTTTCCCTACCTGTCACCCCCATTCTCCCCTATTCCTCTATTTCGTGCGTCGACGAGAGAGAGAGTGAGTGAGAGAGGTAGAGGCTCTATGGTGGCTCGACGTCGGCATGGTAGGTGTTCCAAAGGTTGAGGAAGCTTCCGTGGATGTCGTGGTCGTTGGTGGAAGTAGATGGTTGGTCGGAGGGCACGTTAGGTCGTCGGAGCTCATTTCAGGTACGTCCTCCAATCCAATGTGTAGAAATCATATAAAATGGTAGAATTGCCTAGGATGCATGTAATCTAGGCTAAATTTAATGTTTTGGAATTTTTGGGAATATATTGTGGAATTTATGGGTATTTTATGGTTATTGTTGAAATTTGGATCCTTTTGACCCCTTTGTGCTTGCGAATTTATAACTTACTGTGTAATGTTTGGATTTTAGTTTTGTTTGTTGGAATTTGGAGTAGACTTGAGGGTCTACCACCTATGTTTTGTTCGAAATTTTTAGTGTTTGTTTGGTGGATCCGCCCATGGTTCCTACTTTGGGTGATTTCTAGGTGTCCTACAGCAGGCTGTCTGAATTCTAACAAAAAATTAGGGGCGCGAGCCAAATGCGTAGGCCACATGCATGGGTCTGGTAGTGGCTCTGGCCCTTGGTCCAAGCTCTATTAGCATTCAGACGAAAATGCCAGGGCCACAGGCCAGATGCGCGGTCCACATGTGTGTGTCTAGTAGGACATTTTTGGAGGCCTTTCTTGGGTTTTTGAAAAATGCATTTTGAATGTAGTGACTTTCTGGATTGGTTTATTTACCCATTTGAGATGGGATTGTGGGCCTTTAGTGGTGGTCTTGTGGGACACCTGATGTGCCGTTTTGTCGAGGTTTTGAAAGAGTTTCCAAAGATATAAAATGGTTTTGAAAAATGATTTTCAAAAGAGATGTGTTGGTCTGTTTTGGAAAATGGTTTTCCTGGTTTTCTATGTGCAAGCCAAGACACTATGGAATCGTGTCGTCGGAACAAGGAAATGTGTTCACATTCTTGGTGGTCAGACGTGTCTCCTTGGTTGAGGTTGAGGGTCGAGATACCTGAGGCTGAGGGTCGTCGGGTCTTGGAGGTATGAGATTCATTGACTTTCGTCTCGAGGATAGGGTTGTGGTTCGCGGGTTGAGATGTCTTGTGGCATGATGGGGAGGCATGATACTCTCATTGTCACTATGAGCACTAAGGCTCGAGTGTTGTCGGGTGTGGAGCTATGACACTCCCTCTTGAGCACCATGTGGAGGACGCCGTGCGGAGGCGTACCTTGTGATGGCCAGTGCTGGTGGAACATGTGCCCCATAGCTGGTAGCATCCTAAGAGACAGGACTACCTTCCTTGGTGGGGGTTGGCTATATGAGAGTTCTCCAGGTAGGAGGACCGTGGGTTGGTGGTTGACTCCTGTATAGGGTGGCACACCGTGGCAGTGCAGTGCACTTCGGTGGCTGCTTGTAGCTAGAGTTGGTTGCTTGATGCTGGGCTTCCCGACTCACTGTGTGTGGTTTTAGTCATCAAGGCCTCGTTTGTGGTTTTGCTCTGGTGGAGCCCTGTTTGCTGCGTTGGCCAGTGTGGGCCGCGTTTGATGTAGTTTTCGGCCTTGTGGGCCTGATTGTGGGATTTTAGAAAAAATGATTGTGAAATGAATTTAAATGAAAATTAATATAGATTTGTTTTCCATCGTTTTCATGGGGTGCGTGCTGGGTGACTTTTGTCACTCATGCTTTCTTCATAGTTTTGGGTTGCAGGTACAAACATATAGATGAGTTTAGCATAGTGCATATTGTCCGGAGTCTCATAGCCACACATAGAGATTCCTAGTAGATGACATTTTTGTTTAACTTTTAATTTCCTATAATTTAATTTACTTTAAATTATTATGGAAAAGTAAAGGCATGACAGATTTGGTATCAAAGCTCCATGTTCACTAGGTTGCAGTAGCCTAGGGTGTCCGGTCTTGAGACTCCATAGGTTTGCATGCATGGTAAAGTATGCACCTGGTTCTCTCCATGGCTTTTCTCGTTGTTGTTTTGTTTGTGGTGCAAGTGTTTCGCCTCTCTCCTTGGGGGATGCCTCCTCATGGACGTAAGGGCAAAGCCCCAATCGAGGAATTCGAGCACCCAAAGGACGTGGGAAGATGGAAAGTGGTTTGTACTGAACTGAGGAGTTTGGCACACGGGATCACCCATGCTTTCAGCAAGAGTAGTGCCAATGAGCTGTCGGGTGACTCATGGCTGAACTAGTTTACGAAGCTCCATCCGATATCGCTCAAGGGCAAGGTTGGTGCTGAGGAGAGCGAGGCCTAGCTAGCGAAGGTGGTGAAAATGTTGGAGAGCATGGCATGCCCAAAGGAGCATGGGGTGCGGTTGGTGACTTATCTGCTGATGAGGCTGATAAGTGGTGGAATTCTGTGAGGCGACTGAAGTTCCAAGACTCAGTTATTGTCAACATCTAGTGGAAGGATTTCAAGACGGTCTTCTATGACAAGTATTTCCCCGCTCATGTAAAAGAACAGCTTCGTCGAGATTCTCAGTGTCTGGAGCAGGGCACGATGTCGGTGCTCAAGTATGAGATTGAGTTCGCCAGGCTGGAATGTTTCGCTCCTGCCTATGAGTCTGAGATGGAGCGGGCGTAGAGGTTTCTAGATGGCTTGAACCCAGGGCTGCAGGTGAAGGTGATGGACTATCGGTGCCAGACTATGAAGGACATGGTTGAGATGGCTTATCGCTTCGAGGTGGAGCATAATAAGTATCTGGAGAGTCATCCCAAAGGGAAGGGTAAGTCTTCTTTTAACTCCCAGTTCTCTTTCTCCAGTCCTCCAAGTGTCAGTAGTTCAGGTAGCCCTGAGAAGAAGCAGAAAGAGAGGTCCAATGTTTCCTTTGCAGGCCGGTGGAGTTTTGCTAGGAGTAGCGGAACTGACATCAGTCAGACAAGTTCCAGTGCTTTCTATGGGAACCAGTGCTTCAACTGTGGTCAAGTGGGCCATATTATTGCATTTTTTCCTCATCCTCAGTGAACCCTAGCCTCGATAGTGTGTTACAATTGCAAGAAAGCAAGACATGTTCAAAAATCCTATCTAGAACTGCCTAAGGAGGCAAGAAGCACACCATAGCATCCGACTAAGGGACGGGTGTTTACCATTGCAGTTCTAGGTGTGGGAACTTCGGGAGATATAGTTGAGGGTAAGGATGACTAGTTGGTTTTGGTGACCCTTTATGATTGTTGTAATGTCTTTATAACCTGGACATCTGCTTGATTGTATGGATGTGATGGTGTTGTTTTGTTTGGCCTTCAGCTTATTTTATTGTGGCTAGCTGGATGACTAAAGTGTTGTTTGACTCAAGGAGTTCTTTCTCCTTTGTTTCTGAGTCTTTCGTGGCAGAGTTGGGAGAGAGACCAGCTAGACTGGCCTTTCATCTCAGTGTGGTAATGCCGTTAGGGGAGCCAAGTTTAGCATGGAGGTATCTGTGGTCTGTCGACTTGATGTTGAACGGCAGAGAGTTCGACGCTAGCCTAATCATGATGGACATGCAGGAGTACGATGTGATACTCGGAATGGATTGGTTGGTGCCACAATCCACTTTGATTGACTATGCTCGGAGGAGAGTTTATTTTGGGTCTCCTGAGGATGGGTCTTTCTTTGTGCAATGTGGGTGTCAAGGTGAGCCTAAGCTTATCATTTCGGTCATGAAGGTTTATAAGTCTTTGGTAAAGGGTTGCGTGGGGTATTTAGCTAGTATAGTTACCTTCACTTATCCTGAGTTGGGTGTTCACAACATCTCTGTAGTGTGTGAATATCCTGACGTTTTCCCTGACGATTTGCTTGGTATGCCACCTCACAAGGAAATAGAGTTCTCGATTGATCTGATCCCTGGTTTTGGTGTTGTGTTGAAGCCTCCATATCGCATGGCACCAGCAGAGTTGCGAGAATTCAAAACTCAGTTACAGGAGTTGCTGAATAAGGGGTTTATCAGGCTGAGTGTGTCTTCGTGGGGAGCATTTGTCTTGTTCGCTCGTAAGAAGGATGGTTTGCTATGACTGTGTATAGATTATCGGATGCTGAACCAGATCACGGTGAAGAACAAGTATCCCTTACCCCTTATCGATGACCTGTTCGACCAGTTGCAGTCTGCATCCGTGTTCTCGAAGATTGATCTGAGGTCAAAGTATCACCAGTTGAGGATACGAGATTCAGACATTCAGAAGACTGCTTTTCGGATGCAATATGGGCATTACGAGTTCACGATCATGCTTTTCGGCTTGACTAATGCACCGACTGCGTTTATGGATCTGATGAATAGGATTTTCAGCCCTTTTCTAGGCTAGTTTGTCGTGGTTTTTTTGATGATGTGCTGGTCTACTCCCCTGATGTTGAGACTTACACCTTGCACCTGAGGGCGGTTTTGGATACTTTGAGGCGTCTTCAGCATTATGTAAAATTCTCCAAGTGTTCCTTGACCATTTGTTTTTTGGAGAAGGCATTAGAGTGGATCCTGCCAAGGTCGAGGCAGTGAGTAGTTGGGATTGACTCGGGACTGTGATGGAGATCAGGAGTTTTTTGGGTCTGAAGGGCTATTATAGGAGGTTTATTAGGGACTTCTCTTCCATAGCCACGCCTTTGACAGAGTTGACCAGGAAGGAGGTTCCGTTTTGTTGGGACCAAAACTGTGAGGCGAGTTTCCTAGAGCTGAAGTCTTGTCTGGTTTCTGCCCCTGTGTTGACTCTGCCTTCTAAAAGTGGTGGCTTCACTGTGTATAGTGACCCTAGTTGTGCTGGGTTGGGGTGTGTTCTGATGCAGCATGGCAATGTCATCGCATATGCTTCACGCCAACTGAAAGACCATGAGAATAACTATCCAACCCACGATTTGGAGATGGCTGCTGTAGTGTTCGCTCTCAAGCTTTGGCGACACTATCTGTATGGAGAGTAGTTTGAGGTCTTCACCGATCACTAGAGCTTGAAGTATATCTTCACGCAGAGAGATCCTGAGGCGGCACCGTTGGGTGGAGTATCTAAAGGACTATGATTTCAGCCTGTCCTACCACCCTAGCAAGGCCAACGTGGTCACCGATGCCTTGAGTCGGCGTATGCACGTGATGGCGAGCTTGATGGTCAAGGAGTGGACCAAGCTGGAGGATTTGGTAAGTGGCATGCCGAAGAAGCAAGCTCGGGGGACGGTTAGTACTTGGGTAGCCAACTTGTCTGTTCGCCCCAAGCTGTTAGAGATTATTGTTGCTTGTCAGCAACTGGATCCATTTGTTTAAGCTGTGTTTAAGAAGCTGGAGGCTGGTGGAGAGTCTCATTTCTCTGTTGGGACATATGAAGAACTGAGGTATGATATGCACTTGTATATGCCCCAGCATAAGGATGCCAGGCAGAGATTGCTCGATAAAACGCATCGGTCTACGTACACTATTCATCTTGGAGTACCAAGATGTACTGAGACCTAAAGCGGAACTTTTAGTGGCTTGGCATGAAAAGAGATGTTACTAAACATGTGGCGAGGTGTACAACCTGCCAGCTGGTCAAGGTAGAGCATTAGAGACCTTGAGGGACCTTGCAGCCATTGGATATTCCCGTGTGGAAGTGGGAGCACATCTCCATAGACTTCGTGACTAGTTTGCCGCAGACTTAGAGGAAGAACGACTTTGTGCGGGTGATCGTGGATCGGCTAACCAAGTCTGCTCACTTCCTAACCATTCGGGTGAAGCTTTCGATGCACCGTCTAGCGGAGTTGTATGTTTCTAAGGTGGTTCGGCTGCATGTTGTTTCGGTGTCCATCGCATCGAACAGAGACATGACGTTCACCTCAAGGTTCTGGAGATCTCTGCAGGAGGCCTTTGGCACAGTGCTCAAATATAGCATAGCATTTCATCCTCAATCGAATGGTCAAACTGAGAGGACTATGTAGATGTTGGAGGATATGCTTAGAGCATGTGCCTTAGACTTTCAAGGGAGTTGTGAGGACCAATTGCTACTGATTGAGTTCGCCTACAACAATAGTTATCACTCGAGTATCGGGATGGCGCCGTACAAAGCTTTGTATGGTAGGCCATGTAGATCGCCGGTTTGCTGTAGTGAGATAGGCGAGCGTATTACGTGCAAGGAAGGGTAAGGACTCCTATTATGTGCTGAATGCAAAATAATGGATGACTCATGCCAAATAGATATGATACATGGATCATTGAGAACCGGAGAAAGGGTAAGGACTCCTATTACGTGTAGGGAAGGTGTTAAGTACCCCCGCACGCACGACGAGTCGATCTTTCTCAGAATTATCGCTTGCATGTATGCTTTTGTGGGCACTAAAATGCCAATTAGTGTGGTTATAAGGATGATGCTAGAGGAACAATGTGATTAAAAAGATTGCGACATCTCAAAGCAAAAGCATTATCAAATTAGGAGACATAAAACGATGCAAGGGCTATAAGTGTGGCGGGGTTAGAGGCTAAGCTGTGCCAGATTCAGTCCCTGGGTGAAACGAGCATGAGAGACGTGCAACACGTGCGCGCACCTAGAACGTGCCTCCCAGGGACGTCCCAGTAACTTGCTATCATGGCCTTATCCCAGACATGCAGGGGTATAGACTGTAGCTATGGAAGTCATATATTAGGTATGTGCTCATGCATGGTCTAAAAATCTGAGAGAAAACTGCTTGCATGAAAGGAAACTCGAGCCAAAACGGGGAATATGAGCAAGCAAAGACTGAAAACATGCCGATGAAATAAAACATGCAAGGGGAAACAAAATATAGGGGACATGGTCAAGGCTTGATCAGGTCTGACTGCACATGGGCCCTGTCGAATACGTGCATGAGTGACGCGCTATCAGGGTGCGCAAGCAGAACAGGGGCTAGACCTTCCTCCTTCACCGGCCCTCCCCACGAGAAGCACGCATCACTAGAGTGAAAAGGGTCATCCAGGAGCTTGGGGAGGTCACCATGGTATGATGAGAATGCAAGAAATCGATGGAGAGTAATGGGTTCCTTCCCCCATCCCCATTGTTGGCGTCAGTGTTGGTCCAACTTCGGTGAGCCTCTCAGGGAGGTCTCCAACTTGGGGTCTGACTTGACTGCTTGGGGAAGCGAGGGGAGAAGGAGGGGTGCCGCTGGGACGCACAGGTCGTGCACTAAATGGCCTAGAGGCCTCACGCTGGCTTACGTTGTCCGGCAGCGGAGAGGTTGGCGGGATGCTACATACTGGGAGTGAAAAAGACAAAACAAACAATGTAGGAACAATAGAACAATGACACTAGGTGATTCTCTAGTGGTTTAGGGGGGAGATTTCACCTGTGGATGGCTGCTTGTGCTTCCGGGGGCTAATCGCTGGAACTCTGTTGAGGTGTTCGGGAAATGGTGTCGATGCCCAGGGGCTGTCCAAAGGTGGTCAAGGGCGCTCGGGTGGAGCTCGGGGGCTTCTTGGATGTGGGGGGAGAAAGTTTCAGGTGGTCTAGGAATTGGGTTCACAGGTTGTCTCTCTGGTCTTTGGCGACGCTCGCGCATGGGGTCTGGGTTCTCTTCTTCTCTCCGCGAATGTCCAGTGTGTTTCCCTCGGATGTGGCTCGGGGTTTTGGTCATCGTTTCTAGCATGGTAGGTGGGTTGGTGGCGTGGTGAAGTGGGCTTCTCAGAAGGTTGTAGGGAGTGGCTTGCCGGTGTGCTGTATAGGTGGCGTGCATTGGTGGGGCGACGCAGGGCATGGTGGCTAGTGATGGGTTGGGAAAGGTTGTTAAGGTGTCAGGCACGCCTGGGATAGGTCAACAATTCGCATGTAATGTTGCTCATATGAGGTACGAGGTCGTACAACGAAGGTGACTTGTCAGGTGGAACCCACCCGACTATCCTGGTCCTGATGCTCGCTTGGGCCATGCATGTCATAGGGCCAGAGCACACGGGCTGGCTTTTAGGGGTTGGGCTTAGTAAATGTGTTTGGTTTAGGGGAATTTTGGGGTTTTGGGTCGGTTTACGTTTATGGGCTTGGTTTGCAACGTGGGGTAGGACTGGGTCCGTCATCCAGTAGTACTCTCTGTCGGGTCCATCTGCCAAAATTGGCTGGAAACCGGGGTGTCTACAATTTTTTTTAAAACTCTTGGGTTTTCTTTTAAAACCATTGCACATTCTCTTTTCTTTGCAGGGAATCATTCCCATGCAAACATGACCCTCCATTTGGGTCCCAAGTTCAAAATCATATAAAACCATGCAGTCATATTCATTATTCAGTCTCATGCCCAAAAATCACATCAAACCAATCACTTAGCAATTTCTTTTTATTTTTAGGCCTCAGGCCCAAAACCATTTCAAATTCATTTATTTCAATTCCATATTCCTCCATAACATTTACATGGGGAAAACATCATTATTACATGCCCATTATCCATTTAAAACCATATATTTCCATTTTTCATACATCTTTATTCATATGGGGCAGGGACTTGGTTCGATAAATCGAATCAAATCGGTTTACCGAATTGGGCATCATACACCTAGAACGTTCGACCAGACTTGGGATTCGGTCATTTGAAAATCCCTGTTTTGGTCGAATGAAATACCTTTGGTCGATTGAAATCCCCTGAAATGGAATATCAGACATTTCCAATCTACCGAATTAGAGTCTTTAGTCAAAATCTAACAACAAAATGGTATGTCGAATCTAATTTAGCATACCAAAATGCCCAATCCCAGAATACATCCCTGAGACCTAACCATGTGCTCATCGGAATTGGGACCTCCAGCAGACTCGTCAAACACACTCCAAAAATCATACATTAAACATGGGGTGTAGACCTTCAAATCTACTTCAAAATTCCTCAACCCATTTACAAATTCATTAAGCATGCTGTTCAAAATAAAATCATAAAGGTATGAGACTCATTTCATAACACTGTAGCATGCATACCATTTCTACCAAAAACTCATGAAAATTATACAACTTAGCATGATCTCTATACATTCAAGTCATTCACATTATTCTACCATTTTCCTAGGATTTTACATGCATTTTACATCATTTTGATGCATTTAACCCATTTTTCCCAAAACGAAGGAAAGGAAGGGAGGAAGGGATCGCGTACCTGAATTAGCACTTTGGTGACCTCCACCACCACGCGGTGCTCCTCCGACAAGCCTCCAGTAGTCCCTGGCCACTGATGGTTGCGCACTCGGAATTCCTCTTCTCCCGGGCACCAACTCCACCTCTATCTCTCCCCCTCTTGTGCTTGCCAACGCCATCCCTCTGGTCCTTCTTAAGCTCCTTCGCCCTGGGCACTTCCATGAATCGTGGAGATCATCGCCCCACTATACAAGCGACGGAGAGGATGGGTTGTCACAAGTGAGCTATGGAGGCACGAGTTATCGAGGAGAAAGGAAAGGAAAAAGGGGAAGAGGATGGGCGCAAGGTCCAAGGAGCACTATGCTCAAACTAACCAAGATCCAACCTAAATCCCACACACATGGGCACAACACTAGAAACACACAATCAGGGACCAATATTCAGCCGCACATAGAGAGGGAGACACACAACAATACCAGAATAACATATTATCCATTAATTAACTATTTTCAAATGTTACAATTAATTCGTGGTTTACATTTACTGGATAATTAGGCTGAGATGTCACATTCAAGGATGAAATTGATAAGTTTTGAAGTTCAGGGATGGTAAGTTGTCTTGGTCAAATACTTAAGGAGGGACAAACTAAAATGTTCTCTTTAGACAAATTAGATTAACAAACTTCCACTAACGTAGATTGTTATGCTTATATCTAAATGAGTAAAATAACTTTGTTTGTATAGTTAACATGGAACATTTAGGTATCTAATGATACCATGTAACATAGACATGCATGCGAACAAGATTAGTTTCATGATGATTAATTACTAACATATTATTTCATTTACCAACATAGATTTATAATTGTGACCATGCCGGTGGAACCCTTGCACGGCTCTCTTACTATTCAGTGTGCGGAAACACACGAGGAGATCCGATACAGTCACAGTGAAAATAGTGAATCCGAAAGAAGAGATAAGACCCGGAAACACCAAAGGAAGACAAAAAAGATAAGGAAAGGAGTCGCCACCTAGTCTTTTAATGGAAAGACGAGGAAAACCAAAAAAACAAGAAAATCGAGAAGCAAATAAGATGCAGAATGTATGTGTGTGCTCCGTGCCTAATGGACAATGCACAAATGAATGCGGGCCAGAGAAAGGGTAAGGATTCTGGTTACGCATGGGG
Source organism: Posidonia australis (assembly GCA_024699735.1). Lineage (NCBI taxonomy): Eukaryota > Viridiplantae > Streptophyta > Magnoliopsida > Alismatales > Posidoniaceae > Posidonia > Posidonia australis. Next base: position 13,975 of record JAMKQA010016346.1, read on the forward strand.
AAGGGGTTAGGCACTCCCATGCGCTCGAGAAAACTCGATCTTTCTAGGTTTCCTACTGTCAATGATCTAATGAATGTATGCTTGCTTATTCTATATGCTCATGCATGAAGATGACTAAAAACATGCCAAATCAAAGTAAGAAGTGAAATAAAGGGAATAAGTTAATCCGAGGGACAAATGTAGGCATTGAGAATGCCGCTTTACTGTACGTCCTTGGGCGATGAGAAAAATCGTGAAAATCGAGAAATTCTCGGAAAGCATCTCGCAAATCAGCAGAAATTAGGATAAATCCGAGAAAATAAAAAAGGAGAAAATAATCCTCAATTCGGGACAATGTCGGCTTTGACAAGCGATTTACTGTTCGCCCTCGAGCGATGGAAAACCAAAACCAATCTAAAGGCAAAAATCGGGGAAAATCCGGGAAACGACGAAAAAACAAAGCTAGAAATGAGCTAGGAAAAGCGTGCGCAAAGCCAAGCAGAAAAGACAAGAAAACTTGTGCGGAAAGATGTGAAAAGATATGCAAAATGCACGTGTGAATGCAAATATGAAAACTCCAGGGGATTTTGTGAAAAAGCCCAAATTCCAAGGAAACTGAAGTTCAGAAGCCCAAACCATCAAAAATACATAGGAAAAAACATTCTATGCAAGTATGAAGAATTCTAGGGTCAAATGTGCATCCCTAGTCAAAATGAAGTTCTCTAAGGGTCTGAATGCAATTTTACCACCTAAACATGCATTTAAATCAATTCTGCATAAAATCAGGGTAAAAATGTAAGGAAAAAGTCTCAGAAATGATCTAGGAAGTTTCAAGGGCAAAATGGTCATTTTACCCCTAAAAACAGGCAATCAGAGTAAAATCAATGAAGTACAGGGGCTAAACTGCAAATTACCCAGCAGAATAAAGCATCTAGTAGAATTTCAGTAAAGACAGAGGGTTAAAGTGCAATTTACCCTGAGAAAACATGCTTCAGAAAAGTTTTAAAAACAAGTTCAGAGGTTTAAATGCAAATAAACCGAAGAAATGAACATTCTGGAAAGTTTCTGCAAAGTCCAGGGGTTTAAATGCAAATTAACCAGCAAAAATGAATATTCAGAAACATTTAAAAGAATACAAGGGCTTCAATGCAATTTCTACAGAAAAATGAACTTCCAGAAAGAATTTGAGAAAGCTCAGGAGCCTCTATGTAATTTGTCTAAAGTAAAAAGCATTTAAAAGAACTAGAGGGCTTTTATTAAAGTTTTAAACTCAAAAAACATTATTTTAAATGTTTAGGGTAAAATATGTAATATTTTTAGTGAAAACTTTATTCGAAAGATTTAAGAAAAATGACGGAAGGACCTAAAATTAATATCAGAAGGACCTAAGTGTAAGAAGAAAATAAACTTTTGTTTTTTTCTTCAATTAAATGTTTTTAATGTTTTTATTTTTAAAAAACTACGATGGCACCGACGACGGAGCTCCACCGTCGGCAACCATCAGAAGGACAAATCAAGGCCTTCCCGTGGTCTGATCTTTGATCAGATTCCACGGGAGGCAAGAAGATGAAGAAATAGGAAGATCCAATGGCCCGAATCTGAGGCCCAACGGCTGGAGTGGGCCACCCACCCCCTCTCGCCGTCGGGCCCTCCGGCAATAGTGTCGGGAAAGAAGAGGGCCACTGGAGCTGGCGGCGCTGCAATCCTGGGCTTCTGGAGGCTTCGGGGCATTGAGTCAAGTGCTCCCTATCAATCCTCAGCGAAATAGGCTGCTCGAGCGGGTTCTCCGATCAATCACGACGGCACTCCGGCGACGGCAGTTGTGGAGGCAGTCCGGGGCTCAATTCACGCTGCTGGTGGCTTCGAAAGCTTGGGGGCATGCCGTGGGACGTTTTTGGACGACCGGGGCAGCGTGAGGGGCTGGAGGCTGGTGCGGTTCCTCTGGATCCGGACGTCTTCTCCGGCGACAGCGGGACTGGAGCAGTTTTTCGACGGGCATTGTGTTGGCTACCGGGAGCGGTGGAGCGGCGATGTGATGGGCCATGGAGCACCGAGGAGACCAGAGAAGGAGGAGAGGAAGCTCGGGGGCCAGAGCTGTGCCCTGGACCAGTCCCCCCACCTACATTGCCGGAAAATGGCGACGATGAGCTCCAGGACCTCTGAATTGCTCGGAAACAAACCAGAAAGAGAGAGGGGACTCCAGGAAGCTATATTCGAAACTAAAAGAGGTCTGAGGAGAGCGTACCTGGCCTGACAACGTGAGGCTCCTTCTCAGCTCGCCGGAGTGTCTGAATTCTCCTCCTCTCCTTCCTGCAAATCTCCCTTTCTCTCTGGAATTCACTGGCACTCTGAGTTCTCTCTCTCTTTCGCCAAAAGTTCTCTCAAAAACTCTGCCTCTACCCTCCCTTATATAGGTGAGGAAACCCAACAACCTACTTCTAACAGAAGGCCAACTGTGTAACAGAAATGCCTAACAACCCTCTAACCTCCTAAACCAGACTCGTAACAACCTAACCAACTAACAAACACTGTCCCCCTGCTGCTCCCTGCTGTCCCCTTGGTCGTCGACAAGGATCGACGACGATCCAGGCTTCACCGGCGGCACATCCAGCGGCTGGGGTTGCTTGGAGGTTTGCTAATCTAGTGGAGCTCGAGTTGGTTGGATGAGTTCAATGAATTGTGAGAGGTTAGAGCAGAAGAAATGGGTTCAATGGCCAAGTGAGGTGAGATGAGAGGGTTGGGTTGGAAATTCCATGAAAATGAAGAAGAAAGTAAAGAACATGTAGAAGGAGGAATAAGGTGTAAAATTATTGTGGGCCTTAATGGACTTTGGGGCCAAAGTAGGCTCAATTGGGCTTAATGGGCCTATGTGGACCTTATGGGCCTCCATGGGCCCAAATGGGGCTAAATGGGATTAAATGGGCTAAATGGGCTAAATGAACCTTTAATGAATTGAATGGGCCCAAGAAAGGCTAAATGGGCCTAAACAAGTCTTGTGGGCCCAAGTAAGCTCAATTAGGGTTTAATGGGCCTATGTGGGCCTTCATGGGCCCAAGTGGGCTTTCATGTATTAAATGGGCCTAATGAGGGTCAGAGCTCAGCCACCACATCTCCATTCTACAAAATCAGAAAATTGGGGTGTCTACAATAATGATGCTATTGTTACCTTTAAACATGTGTATTTTCTTTTGATTACATGTTTATATAAAGTTTTCTTATGTGAGTGATTACTTTGCACAGCTTTTGACACAAATATGATTCGAGTGGTATGAATTTCTTAGAGTGGATGGAAGCTTTACTTTTCATTTGGGTCTGAAAGACTTAGACCTTTGCCTTTGAGTTGATGTTGTTCCTACAACACCCACAGAAGAAAACAATGCAGATGCAAAAGTTCAATATAAATAATGGAAAAGATCCAATAGATTGTCTCTTTCATAAATGCTACAACATGTGCCTAGATTAAAGGTCTTGTGACTTCTGAAACTTTAGGTATAGTTCATCTAGATACGATCGAGGAACAATTTGTTGAATCTTAAAAAGCTAAGGCAGGTGTCTTGATTCAAAGATTCACTTCTATACACTATATAGAAAAGGGAACACACAAGGAAATGCATCATGACTATACGTGATATTGTAGGAAAATTGAATATCTCAAGATTACCATTACTAATTCATTTTTGGTCCATTTTATCTTACAGATGTTACTAGCTGAGTATGATCTTTTTAAGGTTTTCTACATTACATATAAGAATGAATGGTCTATCAATGAACTTATGACCAAGTGTACTTGTTTAGGAAGAAGAAAGGCAAGCTAATAACAATATGAAGTTTGTGAACCACTCTACAAATTTGGCTACTCACGGATTAGGAGACTGTGCATCTAAAGGAAAGAAAGTCTAGAAGAATTCTAAGAACAAGCACGAGGTTGGTGTTGCCGACAAATTCATCACTAAGGTTGGGTACTATTTATGCAAGAAATCTAGGCATTTGAAGAATGATTGTGCAAAGTATAAGAAATGACTTGAGAAAAAGAATTTAAGTAATATTGTATCAATTATAAGTCATGAATCAAATCTAGCCTCTATTTCTAGTTCTAGCTGGTGGATTGACATAGGTACCACTATGTACATTTCAACCAGTTTACAAGAGTTTTTGATAAGGTGGGCTTCAATTGAATATGAAAAGTTTGTGATTTTAGGAAACTAGATGTGTTAGCACATAAAGTTAATGAGAGACTATAGAATCATTTTAGAGTTTAAAGAATCGTTGATTTAAGAAACTGCTTTTATATTCCATCTTTTCTTAGAAATATAATAATTGTTGCGAAGTTAGTTAAAGATAATTATAACACTTTATTTAATGCTTTAGGAATGCCTTTAATTAAATGAAATATTTTCATTAGTACAACTATTATTGATGAATCATTTAAATTGAATGTCACTTTTACTTCTGAATCAGTAGTATCTATAGTAAGTACCAACTTAGAGAATAGGATAAGCAACAATTCAAGTATTTTGTGGTAGAGAAGGTTAAGACTTGTGGTTAATGCCGGCGAGGAGATCGCAAAAGGATGCGAAACGGTCGGCAAAATCCCGTCGAAAATAAAATAAAAATGCAAAAATACAGGAGTCGCCACCTAGTCTATTATGGATGACGATGAAAACCAAAAACATGAAAAATCATGCAAAACAATAAGGACAAGTCTGCGAAAACTAGAAAGATGTGGGTAAGGATCCCTATTACGTACGAGGAAGGTGTTAGGCACCCTCGTACGCCCGATAAAATCGGTCTTCTATGATTTCTC